>JAJJMA010214580.1:10623-29256 GCA_023529015.1 Papaver nudicaule | reverse complement strand
TTTAATGGGTATTCTGAATAGACAATGATCTCCCTACCCTGGAAATACGGTTTGAGACGTCGTGAAGCATGAACTAGGGCCAGCGCTATTTTCTCGATCCTGGTGTACCTTGGTTCTGCTCCAGTCAACCGTTTGCTGATGTAATAAACTGGCTTCTCGTGTGGATCAACAATGAACAAAACAGCACTCACAGCTCCTTTAGTCGCAGCCAGGTAAATCCCAATAGGTTGCCCAGACTTTGGACTAACCAAAATCGGTGGAGTAGATAAATACAACTTAATTGCCCCGAACGCCTTTTCACATTCATCTGTCCACCCAAACTTGGGTGCCTTTTTCTGAACTTCGAAAAATGGCTTGCATCGGTCAGAAGAGTTTGATATAAAACGCCTCAAAGCAGCGATACGACCAGCGAGTTTCTGAACTTCATTCTTCGTTTTTGGTTATGGCATTTCCTGGATGGCTCTGATCTGCTCTGGATTTGCCTCAATTCCTCGATGGGTCATCAGGTACCCGAGGAACTTGCCAGATGATAACCCGAATGAACATTTAGCTGGATTAAGCTTCATCCTATAATGCCTCAAAATATCGAAAACCTGCTGCAAATCCTGCAGGTGTGAACTCTCCTGTTCCGACTTCACTACCATGTCATCGATATATACCTCCACAGTCTTGCCTATCAAGTCGACAAACATATCGTCTACCAAGTGCTGGTATGTAGCACCTGCGTTTTTGAGCCCGAACGACATCACAGTATAGCAGTATGCTCCTTTGTCAGTTATGAAAGCAGTATGTTCCTGATCTTCCTCGAACAGTGGTATCTGGTTGTATCCAGAATACCCATCCATGAATGACAGTCGCTTATATCCAGAAGTTGCATCAACCAGTTCATTAATTCTTGGTAGACGATACAGATCACTCGGACATGCTTTGTTTAAATCAGTAAAATCGATACAGACACGAATTTTACCATTCTTCTTCGGAACTACCACAATGTTTGATAGCCATTGTGGATATTGCACAGGACGAATAAACCCTGCTTTTAAAAGTTTCTCGACCTCGACCATTACTCCAGCCTTCTTTGTCGCTGACATATTTCTAGGCTTTTGACGAACTGGACGCGAACTTTCGTTGATGTTTAGCTTGTGACAAGCCACACTGGGGTCTATTCCTGGCATTTCTGAAAAGTCCCAAGCGAAAACATCCACATTCGCTTTTAACAGTGCAATCAACTCATCTCGCTCAAGCTGGGGTAAATCTGCTCCCACGAACGTAGTTCTATGTTCTTCGTCCCCAATCTGCACCTCCACCAACTTCTCGATTGTTGGTGGGTCAGCAGCATCCTCTCCCTTATATGATTCAGTCGGGAGAGGCTGCTGTAATTGCTATTTGGTTTCTGTCTGCAAGATGTGATGACCAGTCACATCAGATTTTCTGTACTCCTCCATGGCGTTTTCATGGCATTTGTGGGCCGCCATCTGGTCGCTTCGAACTTTAATAACTCCTTCAGGAACGACGAACTTCAGACATTGATGGTATGTCAACGTGACAACTCCGATCGCATGTATCCAGTCACGTCCCAGAATTGCATTGTAAGGGGCTCGGCAGTCAAGTAGAAGAAAACTGCTGACAACAGTTTAGGTTCCTACAGTCATAGGCAGTTTCACTTTGCCGATAGCTTTGGTGGTTTCTCCACTGAAACCAATCACAGGATTTTCATCCTCCTCGATCAAATCTTCAGACAAGTTCATGGCTGAATAAGCACCTGAGAATAAGACGCTCACTGAACTACCTGTGTCCACAAGAACTTGATGAACACAGAATATGCCAATCCAAGCAGTAATGACAACAGCATCGTTGTGTGGGTAATAGACTCCTTTCTTGTCTTCATCTGTGAACTCGATTTTCGTGCATCCTACCTCCAGAGTTTCTGCACCCTTTCCTTCAAGAAAGTTGACGTGGTTGAGAACATACCACTCTTTCAGCTGCCTGAGCTTTGTTCTCGTCTCGTCCTTCGCAGCACGCCTGGTCATCGAATGAATCCTGGCATAACTGACATTGATGACATGATTAATGTTCAATGCTTGACGTACTGGCTCCTGTGCACTGTTCTTTTTCACGTATTCCTGAAATTTTCCAGCATCGATCATCTTCTGAATTTCAGACTTGAATGCCCAACAATCTTCTGTAATGTGCCCAATATCTTTGTGATAGTTGCAGTATTTCTTTTGGTCGCGTCTATCACGCGAATCCTTTGACAACGGTTTGGGTGGACTCAACTCCTTTTTCACTTTGTTATATAATTCAGAGAGCCCAATGCTTAGAGGTGTCAGTTTTCTGTCCTGACCTTTATCTCCAATATCCCTCTTCTCGTGTCGATTCTTGCCAGATTCCACACGATCATTGTTCTGCCCATTCTGGCGGTTCTTTGACTTATCTTTCTTCCCATCATGTGACTGGTGGGTGGAATTTTCTGCTTCTCTTCGAGCTCTTAAATTATCTTCCACACGAGCATACTGCTCAACTCGTTCGTACAGCTCCTCCAGATCTCTTGCTGGTTCACGAACAAGGGAACTGTAAATTCCTGAACTGTCTGGTGGAATAGCCTGTTTATATGCTTCGATGACTAGCTGGTCACTGGCGTTATCCACCTCTGCGAGTTCCTGTCTGAACCGTTGGGTAAACTTCCTTAAAGTCTCCCCGCTTTGCACTCTTAATCGGAAAAGGGAATGAACCTCCTTCCGATTACGCCTGTTATGCTTGTATTGTTGAAAAAACTTTTCGATAAGTTTATCATACGAACCAATTGATCTTGACCGGAGCGAGTTGAACCATACAATGGCCCCGCCAGTCAGCGACTGCGGAAAAATTTTGCATATCAGCTCATCTTCGCTCTCCCATAACGTCATTGCTGTCTCGTAGAGCAGAACATGTTGTGATGGGTCATCTGACCTTTCATCGAACTGTGGTAATTTCGGAATTTGGAAATTTTCTGGTGGACGAAAATTCCTGATTCTTTCATTAAAAGGCGCTCCAGCGCTCCGATGGAGTCGGCTCAGATTATCTTCTCTGCCTTCTTTCCTGGCTAAAACGCGATCAATCATCTTTTTAAGTCGTGCCTCAGAGATGGCTCCAACGTCGCCAATATCCATAGGTTCAGGAGAATTCTGTCAATGTGCTCGACTGGGTCTATGGTCGTCTGGCCTAACTCTTTTCCTACGGGGTGCAACGTCACTGTTGGCAGTGTCGTTTCCCGAACTGTTGCGATCATCCCGTCCTCTGTCTCTCCTTGTTGTCTGACCTCGAAGGTCATTCCTCAAGCGCTTGACTCCAGAACGGATCTGAGCGGTGCTTTGCTCAGATGGTGACTCTTGTTCACGACCACGTCCACGTCCAGAACGGTCTGCTAAACCAGCATTATCATGGCGGTTTCCCTGTTCAGGGTGTGTTCGCCTAGGAAAATCTCCCGTTGGGACCACAACTGGTCCCAGGCGTTCAAACACAGATCCAGCTCTCTGGTTTTCGTTTACGTTTGGTTGAGGCCTTGGGTTTTGAGTTGTATTGGATGTTGACCTCCCCTGTCTTCTGGCGTTTCGCCAGTGTTGAAACTCATTGTACAGATGCTGCATAAAATATGGCGTTGGTCTAGGATCTGGATCAGGAGTCGCAGACCTCTCACCCTCGTCATCAGCATCAAGATCATCGTATTCATCACCATAATAGTCTCCAGATTCAAAATCATCGAACATCTCTCCTGCTGCTGCCATATATCCCCAACCAGCTCCTGTTGCGACGTTTTCTTCAGGATACTGGTACCCGTCAGGTTGGTTCCAAGGATGTTGATGTCGCGAGCTGGGTGCTGATGATGCTGAGTATTCTTCGATTCTGACCATCTTTCTTTCAGAAAAAATAGATTCGCTTTCTAGGGTTTATCGAACTCCCCTTAGTCGGCGCCAATGATTGCACCCGAATATAAAATTCAAGCACAAACACAATTACTGTTGATGTAGAACGCAGAAACTGTAAACCTGGATCTCTGGATTGCAGTCTTCGATCTTCACAGGAACTGGATTTGAGAGAGAGGGGGGGTACCTGCAGAAAACCCTCCGATGCTAAAGTCAGTAGGTGTTTTACACAGGTGAATATGTATGAGAAATATTGCGTACCTTTTGGTGATCCAGACCCCTCTATTTATATGGCTGGCTGTTAGGTCAAAAACTAGTTCTGAATTATGGAAACACTGTAATTACTTGGATTCCAAGTCTTCCAGGTTAATCCAGAAATCTCCAGAACTTGGACTCTAAGCCTTCCAGAATATTCCAGAAGTCTCCAGAACATCCCTATGGACCTGTAGGCTGTGGGTCGCGCAAGTGGACTGGAGGGTTGCCTGCAAAAGGGCCAAAAGAAGACCAAAAGAGACCGTATGCAAAAAAACAGCCCGAAACGGGCCGGGCCGAACGGGTCGGGCAGGACCGGATCGGACTGGACCCGAACAGGTGGACCGGTCAAGCCGAGTCAACTCGGATTGACCCGGATGGTTAAACGGCTGACATCGGTGCTGACGTGGCACGGGCTCCTGCTGACGTGGCAGTTGAGGTGTTTTTCTCTTCCAAGGGTTTCGTTGTTTCCACCCCATCTCTTGGTTGCCTAGAATAACATAGTATTTCGCCACCTATATTGCTCTACTTAGCCAATAATAGGGTGCCAAAATACTAGGGTACAAACACCTACGTCAGAAAATATAAATCGTCTTCGAAGATATACTTGAACTATCGTAACGATCAGAAAAATTACTCGAAGGATATATGAGATTGTTGTAGAAGCATACGATAAACAATCTAGTTAGCCAGAACAAGCCATTAGCTATGGGAATAAAGAAAGAACCTTAATAATCACCAACATAAGGATTATATTTATTCTAGATAAGGATATTTTGTCCCCTGAATTTCTCAAAAATAATAACTTTCCATTAAAACACCACTTTATTGACCAAAAATTTAAAGGAAACAAACAAACATATAAAGTCAGTAGCCCAGCAGAAGAATATAAATGGTGATGGACAATGAAAAAGTGAAGTGCCACTAGTGAAGAAGTATCAAATTCCAAATGGAACTTGTTCAAGTCCAGAATGAACCTCTCATTTGTGGAGAATGAAGAGACGAATCCAACAAGCCATGAATCACTCAATTCTGATGCAAAATAAAGGAGTTATGAGCAAAACAAGGTTGCAGAAAAACATGGTTAAAACTAGATTCATGAACTCACAGTATTTAGGTTTCGGAACCAATACAAAAATGCTTGAGGAGAATTTGTTTTGATTAGGTTTAAGAACCGAAACCAATGTTCCTATTATATTGGCATATTTTTTTGAAGGATTTCTTTATTTTAGAAGACTTGAAAATCCAAGTATTTTGAGAAGACATATATGGATCGAACCATGTATCGCAGGGAGGAATGGCTACAATCCATATTCTAGATTAGGGTTTACCTCATTAGGGTAAAACTGTTATTTTTTTTCTTTTCTTCTTCTTCTTTGTTTCATGAGTAGCTACAATCTTTGTTGGTTAATGTTGAATTCAATATTCTAAAAAGGTGAAGCTTAACATTAGTTATATTAGTTTATTTAGGGTTTTGATTATCTCATCGCTCATCTTCAACATATCTAATAATTCTGACAGATTTGCAGATTGTTCTGAGCATATTAAATTAATCTATTGTACCCTAATGTTTGTAGAGATTTGGGAGATACGTGTAATAGTCGAACGCTCTTTGTACAAGTAGAGAACGTGAAACCTTGCAGAGGGATTATGTGGATCAATTGCGTGTAAATTCACCACAAGTAAGCAAACCGGGCTTATGAGTTTTCAATCTAAATGTGCATACCCTAAAGCATTTGACTAAGTTACACCTTAAGAGCTTATTCTTAGTAGCTCCTAGATACACACTGGTAGAGCGCTTCCTTATCTGGTGTCAAAAAGAATTTTGGGGATAACATAGCTTATTGTTATTCAATGGCTGGTGATGATATGAATCTAACGAAAGGTACATAAGAATACTAACTAAGTTAACGTTTGGTAACAGTGAAGGACTCCCTAATCTTCTTCATCTTGTTATTCA
Source organism: Papaver nudicaule (assembly GCA_023529015.1). NCBI lineage: Eukaryota > Viridiplantae > Streptophyta > Magnoliopsida > Ranunculales > Papaveraceae > Papaver > Papaver nudicaule. Next base: position 23,142 of record JAJJMA010214580.1, on the reverse strand, counting down.
CCTTAAACCAATCAGCCCCCTATTAGTATTTGCGTCTCTTATTGTCAAGCTAATCCAAATAAAAAATCAATTATATAGCTCTTTGTGGGAACTACCCTTAATATCAACATATTACTTGTTAGCATTAGTCGGAAATATCTAAAAAAATATAAAAATACGGAAACAATGCGCATCAGAGGTTTCTTATAATATTTTAGAAGGTTGTCTAAAACTACATAAATTTTTGTTGAGCAATAATCCTTGGGATTTCATAATATACTTTTATTACACAGCAAGCACTGTGGATAGTCTAAACTATGTTAAAGACCCTAAATGTGGCTTTAGCCAAGTCCTGGAGTAAAATCAACTGATAACGGCTTAGCTATGAGGGCAATTGAAGCAACTATTCGGTTAAAATCTTTCAATTTAGATATCCTAAAAAAAAACTGAATGCAGTATAAAAATATGCCCGAAAAATTATTTGGCAGAAACTAGGTCTCCAATCCAGCTTCAAGCATATTTCATGCACAGTTTGGCTTTGCTATAAAATGTTATACATTTGATAGCAAACCAAGACTATCAGGTACCTGGAAGGGTAAGCATTTGAATCAACCACAAAAAACTGTACTGACACAATCAGTCTTGCAGTCTTCCCAATCCTTAAAGAGTTAACTGAGAAACTTGATGTCATTCAAAGGAAACTTTTTTGGAGTAAAACAGGTCAGTCAAATGGTATACATCTTAGAGGTTGGGAAACCATTACACAACCAACTGCATTAGAAGAGCTTAACATTAAGCAAACAGAATTCCTTAATATGACACTGTTGAATAAATTAGCATGGCGTATGATCACTGAACCAAATGCATTATGGGTACAAATATTAAAACATAAATGTTTTCCTAGGGTGTCACATTTGCATTGTGAAAACGCCAAAAAATGTTCTTTTGTTTGGACTGGATTTTTCTAGACCTTGGAGTTATAAAGGAACATATTTGTTGAAAATAGGTGATGGTACTAATATTTCAATATGGAGGGACAATTGGATCCCAAATAAAGGTAAACCTGATTCTCGTTTTAGTTCTTTAAACATGCGAACTGTTAACCAACTTCTCTTGCAGGACGAAACTGTTTGGGTTATAGATATCTTGAAGGCTTTGTTTGACAATGACACTGTCAAGGATATCTGTAGTATTAGAATTCTCTTATAAAGAAAATATATCATTAGATGGGTGCCCACTAGTAATGGGATTTTCACGGTTAAGTCAGCCTACAATGTCATTAGTTCTGCCCACCCTTCTTCTAGAACTGTTCAGTTTCCTTGGAAAAAGCTTAGAAAAGCTAGTTGCCTCCAAAAATCAAACATTTTCTATGGAAATGCATTCAAAACTGAATGTATATTTCGGATAGGTTATCTAGGTTCATCCCTGAAATCTCGAATGTTTGTCCTTTTTGTAATGATGCAGCAGAGACTGCAAAAAACCTTTTGATTGGTTGTCCAGTTGTGATTAGACTATGGTTTGCACTTGACTCTAGTTTAGCTCAGTCCATAGTTGGAAAAAAAATCTAACTATGTGGATAACTGGTTGGTTTGAAGAACCAACAAATGATAGACAACACATGAACAACATGATAATGTTTGCAGGTACAGCTCTTTGGCACATTTAGAAGTTAAGGTGTGCAGTTATTTTTGAGAATATAAGTGTGTCGGTTGATACTCTTATCATACAGGTGAACCAAGCAATTGCAAACTGGAATAAATTGCATACCCAAAGTGCTGGTAGTGATCAGACTACAAGTATATCTAGGCTTGTTCAGTGCTGGGTTTTACCTGAAATTGGATTCACAAAAATAAATTCGATGCATCATTTATGAAAAAAGATATAAGGACGGGAATTGGAATGATTATGTTTGATGATGCAGGGTTATTCCAAGGATCTTGGGAGGTTACATGGTTAGCTCAAGATAAGGAGCAAGCAGAAGCATTGGCTGCAATCAAAGTGGTGAAGAGTAAAGGAGTGACAAAGCTCCACATTGAAGGAGACTGTATGAATGTATTTAAAGCTATCAATCGTAATCTAGGATCAATAACGATGTGGTCCAGGACTGTAGGTTTCTCTTGAATTTTTTTAGTGAGCGGAAATGTGCTCATGTGGTTAGGGATGTGAATGGCATTGCTGACTCCCTAGCTCAGAGTGGTAGAACTAGGAATAGTCCAGTCAGTTTTATGCATGATATGCCTAATTGGCTTCAAGCTCTTATTCATGACCAAACTCTTGTAAGCAACAATTGATCTATCAATGAATTTTCTTTTCTACTTAAAGAAAAGAAAAAAAGAAGAAAAAAAAAAACTATTTCCTAGAGATTTTATTTTCCGAATTTTTTTTGCATTACTTGGTCTAAAAATTTAGATTTTGATTTGTGTCCGATGAAAATGTACTAGGGTGTGTCTTGTGACTGTGAGTGGCAACCCGCAGAATCTAACTAAGTTCCAACCTACAACAAATCGAAGGGGATCCATAAACAAAAGACTTTGACAAAAACAAATGACAAACCATCATAGCCATTGTTTTCTATATATCCAAAGGTTAATATCATAGATGATGTGGCACTCTTATTAACTCTTATAATTGATTTTTAATTAAAGAAAAAATTAAAAACTTTCTAACCGTATCTAGCTAAATAAAGAATTTTCTTAAAAATTTCTAAAAGAAAAAAATCTCATGGTGTTCTTCCTCCCTAGTCCATCTGCTTCTTTCTCGTGGTGAATGATTATCAAAAAGCACAAAAATTACATCATTTGCTTTTGGTACATATTCATGGTGCTTAAACATTTAGTTAAACTTGTTTACGTTGCAGTTAACCTTTGATTCAGCGAAAATTTTCCTAGCTAGACTTGATATATCACGAGGATGAGCCATTTCTGATAGTGGATATATACTGAAGATTGTTTCCTTAGCTAGAAACTAGAATGAGTGTGATTGTGTTAATAATTGATCTTTGATGAATGAGTTTGTATACAACTACAGACTGCCATCAAGCAAGTACGTACAAGAATGAATTGATTAAATGGTACATGATGACTCAATAATGAAATTTATTTGTCCCAACACAGTCATTCAACTCTCTCTTCAGAAAGAAAGAAATTCTATAAGAACAGTCATAGGTCGCTTATAATATGTGAGAACAGTCTGCAATTTTTTCTATCTGCAATGGGGAGATACACAAAATACCTCGGACACTTACTGTTCAAGTTTATGTAAGACAGCAAGTTTTACCTGGCTGAATCTGGCCCCATTTGGGAGTATTTGGCCCCATGAAATTTAAACCCATCCACTAAAGGGTGTTATGGGATATCCGAATCCAATTGAAAATCGGCCCATAATTGTATATGTACTGGCCGATTTTCTTCTTCTTCGTTTTTCTCCGTCTTCTTCCCAAAATCTCCCACATCTAGTCCAGTAAAAGGAGCTTCCATCTTGACGAGTTCATACCATCAACAACAAACAATCATCATGGCCTGTTATGACGAGTTCATACCATCGCACCAAGAACAAACAACAACAGCTACGATAGATCTAATTGGCATGCCTTCACCAACATTGGAAAATGAAGGATTCCACAGTTTCTTCAATCGATTATGCTAACAGCTACGATAGATCAATTGATTCTTTTATTTGCACGGGATTTCAACTTTGGATGGAAATGGGTCTACTTTTAAAGCCTTTATGTGATCTTACCACTACAAACTGTTTCTGTAGAATACTTGATAGGGGATAGAATCAGATTTTAGATTTGGGTGGTGGCTGTAATGGCTAGATCCCTTCTCTATGCTCCCAAATCTCCTTCTCTATGCTCCCAAATCTTCATGCAGTTCAACTAAATCAGGCACACAAAGTATTCGATGAAATGCAACAATCGGTTAAAGAAAAGTTTAACAACAACCGATAGAAAATTAGTAGCAACAATCGGTAGTTGATTGCCCATAAAACAACCGATTATGCGAGTCGTTTTTCAGATATGAAAAATGACAGCAACAATCGGTCGTTGTTGGACCAATTAACGACCGATTATGCGAGTCGTTTTTCAGATATGAAAAATGACAGCAACAATCGGTCGTTTATGGACCATTTTAACGACCGATTGTTGCAGTCGTTTTCAGGAATGAAAACTTAGAAATAAAATCGGCCAATAAAAGTCATTGTATCCACCGATTTTTTTTTGGCTAAGGGGTTTGTGTTAAAATGTCCTTATTTTAACTTATTCGAATTTATTTCATGGGGCCAAATACTCCCAAATGGGGCCAGATTCAGCCAGGAAGTTTTAGCCAAGAATGACTTTGAGGTTACCGAATCACTAGATTTATTACAGAAAATAAAATAAAAATGATATACTTTTCGTGTTTCTTGATCACCACGAGAAAGAAGACAATGGACCAGCCGTGAGATTTTTTTATTTTGGAAGTTTTTAAGTAAATTCCTTATTTACCGAGATAAGGTTTGGAAGTTTTTGATTTTATCCTTAATTAAAACCTGAATATATGAGTTAATAAGAGTGCCACATCATCTATGATATTAACCCTTGGATATATGAAAAACAAGGGCTAAGATGGTTTGTCATTTGTTTTTGTCAAAGTCTTTTGTTTACCGATCCGCTTCGACAACAAATATTCTTAATGACAAACTTAAAAAAAGAAATCTTGCAAACGGAAAAAAAAAATGAATAAAATACCTAGTTTTTTGGGGATTATGGTGATTTAATGGGGACTGTGGTCCTCCAAAAATCGTCATGGTTTCCCTCTTTGTACTGTGACGATTTGTGAAAATCGTCACGGTTTTTGCTTTATACTGTGACGATTTTTGGAGGACCACAGTCCCCATTAAATCATCATAGCCCCCAAAAAAACCAGGATAAAATACTGCAAGAATCGTATTGCACAGAAGATTAAGCAGAAATCATTCTGGTCAAGCTATCAACAGAGACCAAACCTTGCCATTTTAGAGAAGAAACACAATCTTGATTAGATTTTCTCATGTTCTTTTGTTAGCTATTGATGCTCCTCAAATATGTTTCCTGCCTCACTACTTGTAACCAATGTCTAAATTTTTAATCAGCTTCCAGCAAGACCTCATAAAAATTGATCGTCCAGAGTATAAGATCCCTGTGCCATCGAAACATCTCTATTTCATAACCAGATTAAAAAAGAGTTGATCAAAGATTAATTTTCTTTGACAGTTTAAGAGCATTCCCACTTCCAGGCCAGAACAGTGCATATTTTTTTATTACAACCGATATACAAACCATATCACATGAGATGTTGATGGTGTGACGCAGTTGTGGGGTACCATGTGAGCATCACATCAATAATGTCCGGAGAATACACATGCTAGGAAACAAAAACCACCTGCAATGGGTCTTAAGACTTAATAAGAGTGTTAAGAGTTATTTAATTTCGTTGTTAATCTCACCTTAGTTTCCCTCGTCTTCTGTTTAATATTGTTTGGGCATATCCTACATAGTACAATCGCAAAAGATTTCATTGTTCAACTTATGCATGACTATGACTTTCCTTGTTTGATGGTCTCGCACAAACACTGGCCGATCTGAACATTATGGTCACTTGGTTATTGTTGTCCTCCTGATCAGTATTACCCATCTAACAAAATCAGTTTAGGACTTAATCACTTAAATTTCATTTATGCATAGATCCTCCCAGGACCCAGATAGAATAGCCCTTCGTTGCGGGACCCATACACTTAGAATGTTGATGATCTTTGTTGGGATTTCCATGTGACTGATATCCCAAATTAAATCGCCATATATTCATTTTTTATTTTATTTTTATTTTATTCTTCGTAGGGAAAAGAAGAAAATGGGACCAATCAATTTGGAATAACATGAGAGACTCTCTGAAGTGTGAATTTTGTGGAATCTGAAAGATGCCCAGCTGGACATGATGCATTACAATATGAGATGCGAGAGTGTGAGCAAGAGCAACGGAATTAGCTCCTCTCGGGACATATTTGGAATACAACCGTGCTAAGGGAGTAGGCTGCACTTTATGGCCCATTCCAGTATCCAGAGCAAACATTTTAATTATTTTTTAATTATTATTATTTTTTTTTTTTTAATGTTAATAAGTTATTAGATGTATTCAAGAGGGTAATCTAGCGATGAATTGCGCTCCAACACCCTTTTAAACAACAATCGCAATCCTATGAAAAATATAATTACCTATTTTAGTATTAACATCACGACTAGACACACAATTCTTCAATCTCTTTAAGAAAGCCACTGTATCATCGCTAAGTTCGCCCAATGTAGAGATAGCTAGAGCGTTAAAACCATAGCCATGAGATCTGCATTTTTCCAGGTACTTCATACGCTTACGAGACACGGCATTGGTAACAGCTTGACTAGGAGTAAATGAGCTGACCCCTCTACCCGTAAAAGGTGAGATGCAAGTTACATCCATACAAACATCCCGGCCACTCTCCCAGTTATACACCAAAACATCAGCAGGCCTAAGGGCAAACATCAATTTCACGTCTTGATTAAACTTAAATCCAGTACCTGAAATTGTTGTGTATGCAAACGCTAATACAGGATGAATCTAGTTAAACCTAGAGCAGAATCAATGAATCAAAATCTTTCTAATAGATTTGGGGCACACTAGATAACCGTAATTCTCTCCATTAGCCATCAAAGCCCCTTGTTTTTAAGCTCTTGAGTACATTTGATTAATCGTATATAGCTAGTGGACTGTAGTTAAATTCGTATATGGTACTCGAGTTAGTCGGTATTATCATTTCTCAGTATTGTTTGGAGGCTTGAACTGCTCCATGTGACCGATATAGTTCATGCATGCATAATGCCTGTATATGGATGAATTCCATGCATTGCTTGAGGAAATTATTTGAAGCATGGCCTCTTTTTTCCTTCTCTTCTCTTCCGTGTGTTTGCTAAATTGAAGGCAGTAAGGATATCCCTAAAATGAAGGTCTGGGGAGATACTCAAGTTGAGTATAATTGGCTTAATAATTTATCCTCAAGGGCTGACTTATCTTATGTCCCAATAGTTCGCTTCCTTCACCATTACTCCATCAGGACAGTGTTGTATTAAGGTTAATTGTCAACGTTCCCCATGGGTATTGATTCGGGATACCTGCAAGCTTACAACATTAATCAATACTGGGCCTTTCTGTAGCTCAGTAGTGCCTTTCGTTCCTAGCACATCCTGGTGAGGCACTTGAACGGATTGTACAAGGTTCACATTATAATAATCTGAAGGATGATTTTCATGAAAATTATAATGGCCTATATCAGGTAATAAGTGCATAACAGCCATAACACTGATATATAATCAAGCTGTTGCTTAGGTATTGCTCTTTATGAACCAAAACTAAGTCGAAAATTGAGTACAGTATTACTAATCATGACAACTGCGTCAATAAATCCCTTTTCATTGTATCACCCTTTAACGTTGGGTTGCTCTGAAAAGTCTTTTTTCAAGGCCCAGTTACCTTTGCTTGTTGTTGGACAAATGAGCTGATTTTGGCGCTGCACACTTTACTTTGGCGCTTCAAAGGGTGACAAAATAGGGTCATCAAAAATCAAAACCAAAAACCCCTTATAAAACATGACAGTTTTACCCTTTAGATTTAGTTTAGTATTAGTGTTTGATTATTATCAGATTAGTGGTAATCATGATTATCATAATATATATAGTTAAGTTTATAAAAAATTAGAGAGAGAAATTTATTTGTTTTAGAGTTGATTTAGAGAAAGGAGAGAAAAAAAAAAAAAAAACTTTGTTCTTCAAAAATCTCTAAGTTTTGAATCACTCAACCAAAATGAGTGATTCAAACACCGATTTAGAGCTACCTGAGACTCCAATAGATTACAACAACAAAATCTACTGTCCGAACGAAGGTGAGGACTCTACATTGCATTATTTGTTGAGTGGAAAAGTGTGGTTAACTCAAGAAACCCAAGAATCACTACAAGATCTCCAAAGAGACAAGTATCAACAAGATTATGAGGATGAACTAGCTTCTAACACCCAGGTATATCTTTGCTTGTAATATTTTTGTATGTAATCATCTTTAGTACGTGGATCTGTGTGATTTTTGTGAGTTGGGCGGCTCTGTTTACGCCTTGGTTTGACCTTGAAACTGAGGCGTAAACCAAATTTACGCCTCAAGATTCTTCCCAATTGAGGCGTAAAAACTGAAATTTGGGGAAACTGAGCCGTACAACATTTTTACGCCTAGGACGACAACCTGCCATTGAGGTGTAAACTGCATGGAAATATTGAATGCACGGTTTGCGCCCTAGTAAGTGAGGCGTAAAACTCTTATTTACGCCTTGGTTTTTCTGTTTACGCCTCAATATTTCTTGACACATTCTTTATATACGTCTTGCTTATTGAACCGTAAAACTATGTTTTTCATCAAATACTTTCAAGTGTTATTTACGCCTCAAGTGGAGCATGGAAAACCAAGGCGTAAATGTACCCTTGCAAAAAATTTATGAAAATCCCAGGCTTACGCCTTGAGGTATAAGGCGTAAATTTACCCTGACAAATTTTTTAAAAAATCCCCAGGTTTACGCCTTGGTTTGTAAGGCGTATACAAGTTTACGCCAAGTTTTACCAAGGCGTAATAGTAGTTACGGTTTCTTTATTGAGGCGTAAATTATGTATGATTTCTAATCTTTGTTCGTTTGGTTTATAGGTGGTTCCTTACATTGAATCTATTGCTACCCCTGAGGAGTCTGATGATGAAGAGCCTCCCATTGTGCCTATGGAGAATCAACCACGTCCTAATCAAGTGTTGCACGAAGACACTACATATCATTGGCAACCATATGTTTGTACCATGGTGGGTTTTTGCGAGTTCACCAAAGTTGTGTATTCATTGATCATTTTTCCCCATTTGTGTGTCCTCACTTGTTGTGTTCCCCTCTATGTAGACATGGGGAGATAAAGATGCCGCAAAGGAATGGGCGCAAGAACATGGGGAAAAGATCTTGTGTAGTGTTGTTCAAAACATCCAAGTTCGACCTTATTGTTTCCAAATGGTTTGCGAGTGTAGTGGTGAGTACAGAAATCACTGGAAGAAGGGTGCCTCTTACAAGAGAAAGCATCCCAAGAGGCCTACGCCAATAAGCCGCACCATAAAGACCAATTGTCCCTTCAAGCTTCAATTTTGGCTTGATCGCGAGAAGAGGTTTTTCTTGAAGAGTGTCATATGCGGTAGTCACAACCACGAACCGCCTGAGACTTTGCTTAGCCATGCTCGAGCCTCAAAGTTAAAACCGGAGGAATCAGAGATAGTCGAACGTTTGTGGAGACAAGGATTGAAGCCTTTGGAAATCCTAAGGTACCTAAAGGAGGCAAACAAGAAGAATAACTCCGGATTGAGAACCATTTACAATGCCCAAGCAAGGTTTAAAGAGATGGACGCTTGCAATAGGGATGTCATGCAACAAGTGATGGTCTTGGCGGAGGAGAAGAAATACACTATTTTCTTTGACCTCAAGGAGAAGACACCGGATGGGAAGCAAAAAGTTAAACATCTATTATTGGCTAATCCGGACTTCATCAAGTTGGCACGTTGCAATCCTCAAATCCTTTTGATTGATTGCACCTACAAAACCAATAAATACAAGCTTCCACTATTGAACGTCGTAGGCCAAACTTCTACTAAATCACCATTTACGGTGGCTTTTTGTTTCTTGGAAAATGAGCTTGAAGAAAGTTATGTGTGGGCACTCAAACAAGTTAAGCTTTTTTACCCCGAAGATCGTTATCCAATGGTTATCCTCACCGACAAAGAACAAGCTCTAATCAATGCTATTGGGGTGGTATTTCCTAAAGCTCACCACCTTCTTTGCACCTACCACGCTTGGAATAGTATGCAAGTGAAATGCAAAAAGATAATTTGGCCACCGAAAGAGGGAGAAAGAAGGAGGATCCAGAAACTACCACTACATCAACAAAAACGTGAGTTTGAACAAATGGAGATTGACTTCATTAAGAATAAGAAAATTTGGGAGTCATTTGGGGGCGATTGGGATATATTGGTGTGGTCACCAACGGAGGAAGAATATGAAATCCAAAAGGCTAAGTTGTTGTCGCATTGGGGCCGTTACCCGGATGTCGTGAAGTACTTGAAAGAGGAGTGGTTGGATGATGCCATCAAAGTTAAGTTTGTATATTGTTTCACAAACCAATACCTACATCTTGGGAACAAAGCAACAAGTACCGTGGAGTCTTCTCATCACCGCTTCAAAAGTTGTCTCCATCGCGCTGATTGTAATTTTGTTACGGTTTTCAAATCTATGGACATTATGTTCAAAGATGATCTTCGTAGAATCAAAACTTTATTTGAAGAAAGCCGGAGTAGGAGAATAACCCCATACTTGAAGGACCCATGGGGGAAATGGTTTAGTCGACTTTGGTTCAAGGTGTCGAAATGGGCAATCGAAAGGATATTCAAAGAATTGGAGGCTTATCTGCAAGGGAACTATACGGATGTGTGCGTTTGTGGAATGTGGAAATCAATGGGACTACCATGCCGGCATATGTTCTCTAAATACGTTGATGGTGTGATCCCACTCGAGGACATTCACCCTTTTTGGAAACGACTCTCTTTCCACGAACCAGCCGAAGACGGAGGCGTACAAGCCGAGTTTAACAACACCTACCAATATGAGGCAATCGTCAACTTTTACAATAGAATAAACGATGGTCAAAAGAGCTTTTGGTTGGAGAAAGTCCTACAATTTGTGGAACCTCAAAATAACTTGGATATCGAGGAACCGGATAAGGGACCGGGGAAAGGAAGAAAAAAAACTACGGTGCCAAGGTGGCAAGAGCGGATGAATGTCAAGGAAAGAAATAAGGAGTCGAAGAGAAGAGACCCAATTGGAGTTGAGTGGGTGAATAAAGAATACGATGGTGATGAGGACGATGAGGAGTTACAAGTCGTGCTACGAGAGTCAATGAAACGTCCCAAGACTTGTAACATGGGTGAAGGTTCCACTAGTCGTGCTTCAAATGTCAAAGGAAAAGAGCCAATGTATCCGACTCAAGATAGTTCCAAGGGAAAGTCTCCGGTGATTCAAGGTGAAGAAATGAGCTCAAAGATTGTTAAGAAGAAGACAATTAGGTACAAGAGAGGAGGACATATGGTAAACCCCACAATCGACCGGGAAGGTAACTTTGTTCGCCCTCACCACACTATTTATGAAGATTGGTATAAATATCTACCCAGTTGCATTCATAAATACATAGTGTCAATGGATGATGTCGAAGGAGACGGTAATTGCGGTTACCATGTGGTCACGAACCAACTAGGGCCATTTTCGGGTGCAACCATGGAAGGAGAAACATGACCCAAGTCAATTATATTAGACAAGGGTTGTTAAACCAACTAAGGAGTCATGCACAACATTACAAGAACATGTTATTGGTGCCGAAAGGTTCGTCACCACACCAAGAGTACATCAAGTTTCAAGCTCGTTTGCAAGGTGGAATTCCCATAAGCAATAGTGAGTTTTGGATGAGATTTCCGGTGTGTGGACACCTAATTGCGGATGCTTATAGGTGTGTGGTTCACTACTTCGACAATAAGAATTCTTGGACGTTCACGCCGGAATTTACAAATTACCATGAGACACTAGCAAGGAAGAGAAGAGTAATCATCGCGTTTGTTCAAGATTGTCACTTTATTGGTCTAAAGTTGTCCGATAAATGTCCTTTACCACCGTTGGCCCCAACCACTATGAACAAGGCGAAAGGTAAAGAATGGACACAAAATTACGAAGTCAACATGCACAATTGGCCTGCGACCTTTATGGATTCGGGGTTTGTCAACTTGGGGGATGATTCGGCATATGTCAACTTGGGCGATGATTGATAATGCTTTTGGTGGTAATGCTTTTTTGGTAATGCTTTTGTGGTAATACAAGTTCAAGAAGCCAAACTATGGTTTTTTAAAGTATTTTGAATATCTTTTTGTGTACCTGAACAATGCTTTTTGTAATATTTGGTATAATTTGAAGGCTCTTGTTTACCCCATTTGTTTTCGTTAGCATTTGGTAAACTTTACGCCTTAATTAACAAGGCGTAAACACATTTACGCCTTGGTTTCTAAGGCGTAAATCTCGAGTCTTTACATTCAGAGTTACAGGAGATTACTTACGCCGTGCATATCCAAGGCGTAAAACTAACTTGGATTTTTTCCAGATTTTTTCGGTTTTTACGCCTTGGTTTCTGAGGCGTAAAACTAACTTGGTGGTTTTCCGCATGAGATTTGAAGGCGTAACTAAAAGAATTACTTACTTACGCCTTGGTTAATTAGGCGTAATATCAACAAAAAATAATTTACGCCTGGTACCCTAAGACGTAAATTATGAGACTAAAAATTCAAGAGTTACAGGAGAATTCTACGGCGTACATATACTAGGCGTAAAAATAACTTGCAATTTGTTGAGAAAATCTGAACTTTTACGCCTTGGTTAATTAGGCGTAAAATT
>JAJJMA010214580.1:0-10613 GCA_023529015.1 Papaver nudicaule | reverse complement strand
TTTTTGAGAAAATCTGAACTTTTACGCCTTGGTTACTTAGGCGTAAACATAACTTGCAATTTTTAAAGAAAATCTGAACTTTTACGCCTTGGTTAATTAGGCGTAATATCAACAAAAAATAATTTACGCCCTAATAAACGAAGGCGTAAAATTAACTTAGAAAAAAATTTAAGGAGAACTTTACGCCTAGTTTCTTGTTTTTACGCCCTAAACCTATGTTTACGGTTTGGTTTTGATGTTTACGGTGTAGATTTTTGTGAGCACATTCAAAAAAATTTACGCCTTGGTTTTATAGGCGTAATACATTCTAGGGCAAAACTAGGTTTTTTTTTACGGCTTGATTGCAAGGCGTAAACATGTTACGCCTTAATTTATGAAGAATCTCAAGGCGTAAAAACTTGTTTACGCCTAGGTTTCATATGAAAACCAAACCGTAAAAATCACTGAGGCGAAAAAAAAAAAACCCAAATCGATGATTCTAACCTAAAAAACAATGAAAACATGATAGAAAACATGGGGTTTGTTCAGAATTAGTACCTGAGACGCATATTGGGTTCTGTAGATTGATTACAGGCCAAATCAGTGGACGGATTGATTTCTGCGTCGGGTTCGTTCTCAAATAAAGTTTCTCTCGCTGTGGATTGTTGATTTAAATAGGCTCTTGCAATCCCTGGATCCATTGTAGTGTCTCTGAAGGTTGATTTTGTTCTCGCCATCTTTAATTTTAATCGATACGATGAATTTTTCGTATCGGCGATGAATCGAGACGAGGAACGTAGAAGAGGATAAACTGTTTGTTTTTGAGGAGGAGAAGAAGAAAATGAACCGTAAAATTTGTTTAGGAGGAGGAGGAGAGGAGAGGATAAGGTAAAATTTGTTTTTGTTTTTGTTTTTGTGTTAGGATTAGGGTTATAAAACTAGGGTTATTAGTTAAGATTTAGAGGTATTTTAATCTGTAAGGGTAATTTAGACTTTACATACCTATTTAGACATCCCTTATAACTACCCTTTGGATGGTTTTATTACTTTGAAGCGCCAAAGTAAAGTGTGCAGCGCCAAAATCAGCTCATTTGGACAAAGGGTATTTCTAAATCCTAGAGTTTAATGGTTTGAAGCTTCTTTGGCTCTTCGCGCCTGACTGGGACCAGGCTGGTTATTAGTGTCTCGGTAGCTGAAACTGCATATGTTAAAATCTGTATTCTTGATTTCCTAGATCTTGCTTAACTTCCCTGACTGCAACATGAGGTTAAAAAAGTTACCACGAAAACTTCAATGCTTGCTTTAGGTCACACTGAACATAAACAAACATTATAAACTTCTAAGCAAAATAAATTACAACTAATATAGGGATACCCTGAACTCTGGACAAAGTCTTGAACTTTAAAAATAATAATTTGAATGGGACTCAAAATAACAAGTGTGGTATTAACTGTTATCCTAGTTTAACTCGACAGTCCAGCCCAATTTGTCCTCAGTCAGACCCATTTGTAAATTCGTAAGAGATGAATAGAGTTGTTGAGCAACAACACCAACTCCACTCTCCCCACCGTATGAAATCCTGCAGAAATGAGAAATTCAGCATTTATGTTTCTTTCAGCACATAATCATAACAAATCTCCGTTTCTCAATTTTCACATTTTGTTGATATGTTCACAAGTCAGCACATACACATGTCACAAGGTTTACTAGGCAAAAAAGATAGTCTGTGCATGTTAACAAATGGAAAAACTAATCAAAATGTCAGAACACAATGTCCAAAGAAGACGACTACCTTTTGCCGAGATAAGTTATGCTGCCCACCGGCGAGACCACCACAGCTGTTCCCGTACAAAAGACTTCTTCAGCATCAAGTAATTCCTCTACTGAGATAAGTCGCTCCTCGACCTTCAAATCACAAAAATGATTGTTCGTTAAAAAAAAAATGTTCCTCATCTTCTAACATAAAATCCAGTGTTTTCTGTTTAGAAAACAACTTAACCATATCCTTGCGAGGACAAAGAATTAAAGAAACGAAGTTTCTTCGGTAACCAACGAAAGAAGATATCCCAATGGGAAGAGCACTTAGGAATTATCTAAGAGAACATCCCGGCACAAGTATGGTGTGTCAGCTAACTGGATTTCCTTGCTAGCATCATGGCTGTTTTAATCAGCCTTTAAACAAGTCATATGTTTCTTTTTCCTGGGGTTCTTTTGCTAGCTTAAGTAGTTATTAGGACAGCCTGTTAGGAGTGTTTATCTTCAATAAAAAAAGTAAAAATTTCCTGTTGGGAGCTTTACTGAAACACGAAATGGGTGTGATGTATGAAATGATGCATGCTCAATATTTTCGAACTTTAAATAAGCGTACCTCAAAACCTTGACTTCGGGCAACATCAATTATACTTTTACGGGTAATGCCCGGCAAAATCGTCCCTTTGATTGCTGGAGTAGATATGGTTTTACCCTTAGAAAAGAACCAAAACAATTTATTAGATTACATGACACAATTTATCAGATTACATGACTGGTAAGATGTTCATTTCTGCGAGGAATGGAAAGGAAATTTAGTAAAAAAAACAAATTGTTATCCAGAATGACAAATGAAACATTCACCCCCCATAAGAAGAAGGGAATGGAAACATAAGGCTCAACAACAACCCATAATAGTATACCTTCACAAGAAACACATTGCAAGATGAGACCTCCTCCAGATATTTTTTGTGAGTCGAATCCAGATATAAAACATCAGAGTAGCCTTTTGCTTTAGCTCTAGATTGTGCCTTCAGGACCTACATACAGATATAAGATAATGTCAATAATTATAGCTCATCAGATTCTTTTAATTTTGACAAGCAGCCTAATACAGTCATAATGCTAAAACTTTAATTCTAAACCCTTTTATATTAACCTAGACAAATCTTCAACATTAATGTGATCCTTTGAGTCACATGGAATCTGTTTATGGTTTCTCCTAATTATGATTGGTCAACAACAATAATTTTAACATAAAAGAAATTAACAAATAAACAAAATAAAGTAAACAAATCAAAAAACTTCTGTTGTTGCTTTCCCCTGTCATGAATTTAAGAAGATGATCTAGTTTGAGATGCCAAATTTAAAGAGATCATTCTAGGTATCACAATATCACTACATAACCTACTGTAATACACACTAAATTAACCACAATGATTAAAATGAAAACAAACAGCTTAAAACCAAGTACAAATTTCAGATAATGATCCTACACATGATCTAATGCAACTTGTTAATTCTGTCATGTACAAGGGGTTTTTCAAGAAAAATAAAATGAATATTTAGGGAACTAGGGGATCACCTACCTAATCACTTACAACTTCCATATGTTGGATAGGTGGCTAGGAAGCTTAAGGTTTAACACCTAGTAGTATGAAGAAACATAATGTCAAGAGTTCTATTTATCTGCTTTGGACATCCAATCCATAACTATATCAGCATATTGCACATGTTCATAATGTGATAATGTAACTCGTGTTCCTGAAGAGATCTGACGTTGTGGGTTTGACATACATTTGAAGAAAACTTAAAAGAAAAAAAAAAGGAACCAATGCTTACTTGTTTATATCTGCAATCTACTGCAAAAAATATCCCCATATCCCTTGGCTACGTCAGTCTTTTTTCTATTATTAAAAGATTCCTATGTAAACATTTACTGATTCTTAGGTATGTGAGACTTGATTTTGAGCTAGTATAGTCTTACTTAGTATAGCAGTAACTCATTGTGGTCTCATAATTATGATTAGGAAAGAGTAAATAAATTACCGAATCATTTTTCATATGATAGTATATTGCACCCAAAAGGCATCTTTCATTTAAAACTACAAATATTCTTACATTTGTACATTATATGTGAAGTTAGAGGAAATGAAGTAGTGACAATTATGCCATAGATTATCGTGGGCTTGAAGAAAGAAAAGTTAACCCATTCCCAAATTTTGTATTATCCAGCTGAGGTTTGAAGAGTATGATAAATAAATGCTCTACGCTTTCATGCCGCATATGTATTGGTACGAAATCTGAATCTAGGTAAGCAAAATTAACTCACCGAAGCATAATTCCCTATAGTCTTCACACCTCCAGTCCCTCCAGGAGTTGCACGATGGAAATCGTTCTCGACCACCAAATTTATTGGTGCCAAACCCTCCTGCAATTGTTGAAATGATATGTAACTATTTGGTTTCAAAGGAACAAAAATGTAATAAACTAATAGAGAGACGCTGATGGCGTACATAAAGAACATGATTAACAAGGAATCCAAAGAAAAATTGTTTATCATATTCAGAAGTTCATAATCCAGGCGAGTTCTAATAACCCCAAATTAACTTTCTTGCTCATTATTCATTAAGTAAGAGGTGTCGAGCAGAAGCAAGGATATAGGTAGAGAGCACATACATATAAAGAGATATTCTCTTTTGCTTGAAATAGATTGCATCTGAGAAAGAGATTGCAACTAAGGAAGAGGAATCACATATGAGTAAGTCAATCACCTTGAAGTAATTTCCAACTGGTGATACATAAATGAGAAATGTGTACTCAGGAGCGGGTGCAAGACCAAGAACTGCTCCGCTTCCCATGAGAAGTGGCCGGATGTATAAAGCGCCTTTGCCTACGGGTGGAACCTACAATGACGCAAACACTTTTGTTATACTGAGACGACTTCAATATATAATTATAGAATATTAAAATATTGGTGCATGAAGAAGAATTACCCAACGCTTATTTGCCAGCACCGTAAGCTTCACAGCTTCCACAAATTGTTCAACGGTAGGAGAGGGCATGCACATTCTCTCAGCACCTTGAACCATTCGTGATGCATTTTCCTCGGGGCGAAATAACAGAATAGAACCATTTTCTTTCCTGTATGCCTTCAAGCCTTCGAATAACCCCTAGATGCAAAAATATATAAAAAATTACATTAACTCACAAAATAATTCCTTCTGGATGTGTTCCCAAATGCCCTCTGGAGGCACCAAGCAAAGTCTCATTTTTGGTAGGATACTATAATTTATTTCATAGTGGAAGTCCGCTAATACATCATTTATCGTTTTTACAATGATAAGGTAACTACAAAACTATCTGTAATCTAAAATCAGAATAACTAAATGGCAATGTAGTTCATCCTCAAAAGAACAAAAACTCGTATAATTGATCAGTACACATCATAATTTTTGCCAAATGCACGGTACTTTATAGCAAATAAAATACATAAAGACCAAGACTTTCAATTCAAAAAGAGGATATTTAGAAAACACACCTGGCCATAATTTAAAACTCCAGATGATGGACTCAACTCAATGTTACCATAAGGTTGTAATTCTCCTTTGGAAAAGTTTCCTCCAGTAGAACACCTAGACATATACATTTGGTCGGTTGGTACAAGTCCGAACCCCAGATTATCCCAGCATATATCAGCTAGCTCATCTTGTTCCCTGCGTTTTTTTCAGCTAATAAAACATCAATAGTTGAATTTTTTTTCATAAAAACCAAGAAATATGCAATTAAACCTGTAGTCATGTTACTTAACCCCTTACATGTATGAGTACAAGCAATCAGTAGATGACCCAGTATCTTTTCCTAACATGAACATTTCTAGATTTGAGTAATGCAAAATATCAAGAGCATAATCGACATTTAATACAATCGAAGAAAAATGAAAAAACAAAAGAAGCAGCATAGTTTTGATTAGACATGCAATGTTAACCATTGGAGATGAATATACGCACCTAATTACAGTTCCTGAATTTCTAGAAGCAGTAGAAGAAGCTATTTGAAGAGGCGATGAAGAGATACATTGACTCTGAAGCTGCATATACGATTATCAAACAGAATAAACAGATTTGAATAAAAATGAATGAATTTATACCTGAAATCAAAACTAATTCAGAATCAATTGAGACTGGAAATAACAAGATTTTACCTTCAAAGAAGAAGGAGAAAAGAGTCTTCTGCCATTAACGAAGCTTGGGAGAATAGCGTTGGTATGTCTAGGGTGATTTTGTGTCTGGATGGCAAGACTTCCACCTCCTACTCCATGTACGGCGCTGATCTCCATCTCTTTCTGCTTCACTCTTTCTTTCTCTTCTGCCTCCTTCTCTTGTTTTTTTTGGCTACTCTCCTGACGTCACCAAAACTATTGAGTAATAAGTCAAATATTGCTGAGTCGGATAAGGAAGAAAAGAGGCTGAGTCCCCCGATTCAGAGTGTTCAGGATCGTAGGAGCTTTTCGTTTTTTTTTTTTTTTTTTGAAGGACAGGATCGTAGGAGCTGACTTTATTAAAAAGTTTACCCTATTCACGTTTTTCTCGGAATACAAGTGGGAGGCAGTGGACGGGCAATTAAATTGAGAACCATCAAGTAGTATGATGGATTCTCACTGACCTCCCATAGGGGAGGTCCGGGTTCAAACTCTGGTAGAATCAAAAAAAAAAGACGCAATTAAATCTCAAAACTAACGGCGTTAGATACCGTTCTCACGTGAGTACGTGACATAGCCGGCCCCGTCTAAAAATAAGACTTTAACGGGAGACTCGCCAATGAAACAGTAGACGCTTTCAAAAAAAAAAAAAAAAATTACTTCGTGTGTAGAATTTACCTCTAACGCCTCCAATTTTCCGTTTGATAATTGTGAAAAATTTACACGAGAAACAACAATAAACCCAAATTAATTTTTTTTCCGAATCATAAAAAACCAAATTATTCACTTTGAAGAGAATTAGAATCCAAGATCATAGATAGACAAAGTTGTTTTCAGGCCCAAGGAACTTAATTACTAACCTTTCTCTGATTTTCTTTGAGAATCCAAAATCAAAACTTGGGATAGAAAGTTAGATTGCTCAAGTAGCTAATTTGCTGACCTTTTTTATAGATAGCGAGTGATATGATCAAATGTGATGATAAAAGTCATTGCCCTGGTGTATTTATTTGTTTTGAATGAAATGGCCGATTAAGATATAATACCACCGGATGATCATTATCGATTTAGACAGTGGCTGACTATTCCGTTCACACCACATAATTAAGTGGACTTTCAATTCATTATGCTAAAGGAATCTTGTACTGAAGGCATATGATTCTGCGATAGTCGACCTCAAACTACTTGCCTCACCGGAAACACGCTAACAATACATGTATTCTGGTGAACATAAACAACACAGGTATCAACAAAAGTTGCAGCACATAAATAAGAAATTAGTTACTCAAAGGTACGATTAGGCAAGGAAGATGCTATAAGATACTGCTTAGTAGAGAAGAGTAGTGGCTCATTGTATGCCAATTTCGATGCTCTTCTTTTCTAAGCTGCTAATAACGAATCCCCTCCAAAATATTTAAGCTATGACGGAAGTAGTGAATCGCATTCCGATCTATTTTGTCTTTTATTAGAGCAATTAGGGTTTAACTAGTGTCGTAACGACGCGGGGATGAATTATCAAGCTATGTTACTAGTGGTATTAGAGCATTGTTCAGTTGAACCTATAGACGTTGGTATGTCAAGTCAGTTTTCAAGTTTATATGATAAAACACAATTCTTGATTTAGTCTACTAATGTCATTCTCGGACTACGACAGTTTAGGTGGTTGAGTCAAATGCCCTTTGAAGATTGAAGACCAGAGCTTACAAATTTGATATCATTAAGTCATCTAATCAAAAGCTAGGTAAGAACTATTCTTTTGGACTCTCGTTTTACTAATCTATCATATTACATAGTTGATGACATTTAGTATTGATCACTATAAAAAGGATTTTATTAGCAAGAATTAGCTTAATTGATTTACCTTGTTTCTGAATGCAACTGACTTGTTCTCGATGCAATTTCAATGTAGGAATCTAAAAAGAATGTTCTTGACTCTTAGTATTTTGTCTTAGGACTTTGTGTATGAAGATTTTGAACTCCAAGTAATTGATGTACAATGGTCCATGAACCTGTTCGCTTGGCCTACGACTATTGAAAGACTTCACTTAACGGTTGTGAGCATAGGTAGATATTTCCCTTGGTGGTATTTATCAGGTCAAGTAACCTTGGTTAATTGTTAAGGTCCTTCTCTTCTGCAATAAGGTTATTCAAGAACGGTCATCAACTACAAGGTTAATAGAAGCTACGATGGTTGCACTCGGTGTTATATGTCTTATTAGTTCCATTAGTATAAGAATTAAGTTTATAGTTCTCCACTTTTGAGGTAAAGACGAGTTAGGCATCGCTTACTTAGGTTTACGTGTCAGCCCTAATTCGTAAAAAGATTTTCGTAGAACTTTGATCATTTCTAAAGGAAATCACTTTTCAAGTAATCTGTTTGGAGGATAGATTGGATACTTGAACCTTTATAAGCGGTTAGGCTTGTAAAGTACGTCATTTAGGGGAATCAGGTGCGTAGAGTCTTGTGAGACCCTAAAGATGTAAGGAGTGTGACGATAATTGAATCGCTTGGAGCGCTTGATTTGTTCTCAACTACATCCCAGTCTGAAGTCTGATAGTAGGCTATTGTTTGTAGTGGGTTAATACTGTGCGATATTCAAACTGGACATGGTCCCAGGGATTTTCTGCTGGATTGCAGTTTCCTAGTTAACAAATCTTCTTCCATCTTGCTTTACTTTACTTTATGCATTATGATTCTCTAGTCTATTATAATAAAGTAAAAGCAAGTTGTACGTTGTTATTAACTTGCAGTTAATTCTCAATCCTGTAAATGGATTCAAAAATACTTGTCTTAATTGGTATTAGTCTTTACGATTCTGTTAGGGCATTGTCCGGTCAAACCCACTAGCGTTGGTATGTCAAGCTAGTTGTCAGTTTTAGGTGTCAAAATTCAATTCTTGATTTAGCCTACTAGAGTTTAGATTTCGGAAATGGGATATAGACAGAGTAGTAGAGACCTTGAAGACGAAGACTGTGAAGACAAAGAAGACATCAATTATTCTTCATCGACAAAAGGTTAGTAGGAGTTATGACTTTATGGATATTCTTCTATTTCTACTTTCTCTATTCTTTCGAAATATAGTCGACTACTTTAGTAGTAATAGCGATTGAGATCGTGTTCTTGTGTAACATGGCTTTATGTCATGACCAGTATTTGATCCCACGAATACTGTGAATCAAGAATGCATGACATAGATTCGACGCTATATGTCCATTACAATGGTTTGCTTGCAAACTGTTATGTTGGATATGGATGAATCTAAAGGAGTACTCTTGAGCACAGAGCCTGTGGATCACAGCTGAGGACGTTCTCACGTCTAAGTTCTGGCTCAGCCCAGTACTTCCAGCGGAATCCGAATTTGACCTAATTTGACTGCGGACGGTTCCCGAACCGGTTTGCGTACCAGGACCTGAAATTCTCCTGTGTCTAATTTGTTCACGTACCGGTACGTGAACCTGACACGGAGAGTTCCCTGGTAAGTCAAATTACGTGAATATTCTTTTAGAATTTCACTCTGAGTCAAATTCCAACTCCTTTATCTCTTAGATGGACTTGTGTAAAACATAAATACCTTTTGTGTTCCATCTAACGATCCTCAATGAGTCAATAAGATAAGATTATCTCTGGTCTGTTGGATTCCTATCTTGAAGTGTTTTTGAGCCAACAAAACACTTGGCAGATAAATCTAAAAAGGAATTTCAATTGAGATTAATCTGTATTACTTGGTTGGCAAGTTTAGGGATTCCTTAACTTGTGGGACAAGTAATTGATTGCTTAATTCCGAAGCAACCTATCTTATTGAGTGCTATAAATAGAGGTGTCTACGGACAAATACCGCAAGCATCAAGCATACGTGAAGGTCCTTAGGGAAGGTAACGTAAACTCTTTTCACTTCGGTGAAAGCTTGTTGTGGTATAGTCATCCTCTATAGGTTGCAGCTCCTCTGGGAACTCCCTACGACTATAAAGACTTCCTTAGAGAGTTGGGAAGCACAGGTAGATTGATCCCTCACTGGTTGATCAGAATCACCTGTAACCTCAGTAACCTATCTTAGTTCTTGTCTATTCTAAAGTCCGTCTCTTCTGCTATACGGCTATTCAAGAACTAGTTAAGTTACGTAAAGGTTTTGAAAGGTAGCAACGCACGGCTGCACTCGGTGTTGTAAGACCTAGTTGGCTCCAGTTATATAAGTTCCTTAAGTGGTTCTTCGTTTATAACTGAGGTAGATACAGATTGGGCATTGCAGGGTATGCGTGTCAGCCCCGATTTGTGAAGTAGATTTCCGTATGACCTGGATCTAGCAATCCGAAGGAAGTCATCTTGTTTATGGTAAACTGATAGAGGACAGTTACACCATAAGTCAACAGTTTTGGTTTAAAACCCAGTATTGCTGACAAAAGCCTTTGGCATCGGTCAAAGCAACTCCTAGGCCTGTAAAGGACGTCAGCTAGGGGAATCAAGTGCGTGACGATCTGTGGGGGATCCAGAGACGTAAGGAAGGCGACAGTAGCCAATTCGCTTGGAGGGCTTGAGTTGGTCTCTGCTACATCCCAGACCGAAGTCTTATAGTAGGCTAGAGTTTGTAGTCAGTTTGTACTGGGCGGTGTTCAAAACTGGACGAGGTCCCGAGGTTTTTCTGCAAGGCAGTTTCCTCGTTAAAAAACGTTTGGTGTCTTGTGTGCTTTT
>JAJJMA010214578.1:0-12369 GCA_023529015.1 Papaver nudicaule | reverse complement strand
ATTTCTTGAGACGTTTTAGCATCATCTGACGAACTTGAGATGAATATTCTGCTTCAGTGGGTAAAAATGATTGGTAATCGTCGTCGCTATCCATCACTAGCTTTAGGAGGAAAAATGAAATTGAAGAAATCGGGGTTTCTGTTTCGATTTTTTTGGTTGTGGGAGGGATAAGAATAAAAATTGAGGGGAAATAAACGAATCTAGCGAGATCCAAATGAAAATGAAAATCGTAAATAGACTTACAACCAAAGACTTTAGGCGTAACTAAGTTTTACGACTACAGTTTAAAACAATTCAAACTGTAAAGCCGTAACTAAGATTTACGGTAAACTTGGATGTCTATAGTCCTGTAAGTCAATTGGTATGCAACTCCAATTTTCTACGGTCGGACTTTGTGGGTAACGACTATACCTTGTTGGTTATGTCTGGTCTTTGTGAGTTGCATCTATATTTATTGTGATACTTTTAGAGGACCCGAAAATTTACGGTTACAATTTTTGTGACAAAATTTCTCAAATTGGATTACAACGAGGAGTTCTTCAAACTCTAGCCGTAAATACTGAAAAAATCTAATTTACGGCTAGGAGTCATCACTCATCACATCCTGAGGTGGCAGTAAATCATTACATGGTGGAAGATATTGACAATAGGGTCATCTTTTTTTTTTTTTGAAAGTTGGCATGGCAAAACACCAGCACAAAAGAAAGACAAAACAAGCTATAGGAAAACTAAACTGCATAATTTGCAATTTCTTCCCTCTGAAGATAGAAAGTTATGCAAGAAGGGGGTTGAGAAGATGTCCACGTATTGTGAACATTGTGTCGAAAGGCATAAGCAGCAAGCTGGTGAGCCACTTCATTGGCATCTCGCGGAATATAACTGAATTCAACTTGATCAAAAACTTCTACTTGATCTTGTCAATGAATGGAGTTAGTCTCCATGGTGTTCTTGCCGAAGAGCCCTGAATAGCTTTAACAACTTTCTGTGCATCTCCCTGAATGACAACTTTTTAACAACCCATTTCTTCAGCAGTAGAAATGGCCAAATAAAAACCCGACGCTTCAGCAGTCAAGGGGCTATATCAGTCAGCTATGTCAGACTTTGCAAGTAAAAAAAATACCCATATGATTCCTTGCAACTACTGCACAAACTGAAGCACCAATTTTCCAAGCCGCGTCGACAGTAATATTGATCACATCCGGAGGCGGGGCTATACAATAGGGTCATCTAAGTCCTAATAGAACTTGGGTTAGTCTTGAAATAACACAAGTAATGGGGGTCAATAGCGTCATCGCGTCTTGTACCCGGAGTACTTACCATTTCTTCCCGTTTCAGTCTTGACTCTTAAGTGATTCTTTAGCCTGGTTTTTTTGGGGGCTGTGATGATTTAATGGGGACTGTGGTCTTCCAAAAATCGTCACAGTAGAAAATAAAAACCATGACAATTTTTACAAGTCGTCACAGTACAAAGTGGGAAACCATGACGATTTTTTGAGGACCACAACCCCATTAAATCACCGTAATGGGGCCCACAAGCTGTCAAACAAACAAACAAACACAACATCGAATGAAAATGACTTCTCTTCATCCTTCTCTGGTCCGTCTTAACATTGGTGAGACAAATACACAGTATAGCCTTTTATTCTTTCAATTCCTTCATTACATCTTTGAATTTTGTTAGGATCAAGTTCGATTTGATCGTTTTTTTTTTTTTTTTTTTTGAATGAAAATCCCTAATCCGTAAAATACCAATGTGATCTGATCATGTATTGGAAGTTAATAACGTTTTTATGTTGATAGGTGGGAAGAAATTCAGCACAACTATTGACACCTTGACTCAACGAGAGCCGGATTCTATGCTTGCAGCAATGTTTAGTGGTCGTCACACTTTGTCTCAGGACTCCGAAAAGGTTCCTGTTTATTTCCTTGAATTTTTGTTTATGAGCGAATTAGCTTTTCTGGGATATCTTAAATACTATACAAGTATTC
The DNA here is from genome assembly GCA_023529015.1 of Papaver nudicaule. Lineage (NCBI taxonomy): Eukaryota > Viridiplantae > Streptophyta > Magnoliopsida > Ranunculales > Papaveraceae > Papaver > Papaver nudicaule. Next base: position 10,380 of record JAJJMA010214578.1, on the reverse strand, counting down.
CTAGTTAGTAAAAACCAATTCAGTTACAAGTATAGACATAGTAGAAATATGAACTAGTTAGGAATGTTCATCATTTTTCAAAAGAAGTAGTATATGGAGTATATAGGCTGTGATGGCCAAAAGAGGTTTATGATCAGGATGTGCTTCGTGTTATTCTAGGATACTTGGTGCTTTCACAGTGTATCGCACAAATCACCGACAACTCACTGCATGTTCCTTTATGTTATTAGCCCATGATAAGGTTTGACACTGTTCTTTTTAGTTTCATCGCATTTTAACTGTGTGACATTGTGCTTGAATAGTCACAAAGTGTAAAACAAACTTTTCCTATTATCCGCACAAGAGACATATAGACAGTGTTATTTGACATTAGTACATAGGATGTCAATGCACATAGGATTGTGTAAACTACTTAATATTGAAATTTATATATCGGTGTTTTGGATTGTGAGATGTGAATAAGTCAGATCCTACTTTGAGATTTGTAATATCGAACTGTTAGCAAATAGTGTTTGCTTGTCTCATCCCTACTTAGGATATCAGTATGGGCACGACCTCCTTCTGATTCTAACTGGCATACTCAAAACTTCTTAAGTTTTAGCACAATAAGTTTTAGTTTCTTCCTTTTCACCCTATCATTCTATCACCAGTTTACCACTTTTCATCTTTACTATCAGTATTCCTTTTGTATTTAAAAGCATAGCAAGTTATTAGGCCAGTTCGAGGCGAGGGATTAATCTTCACTAAAAGGAAAGAAGAGACATGTTTTCCAATCTTTAGTGGTAACGAAGAAGTCAAAGAAAGCACTACCAACTGGCTTGAAGTTGGGTCCTTTTCACCCTCATCTCTTGAAGTATTTCAGTCAAGGAAGCACTTCTCATTCACTCCCCAAACAATTATTCGTAATATTTTACAAAGGTTATAATATGGAAGCAATTATATAAGACTTATGATGGAAGCTAAAGTGATTTAATTAGTAAATCACTGCCGAATTCAGAAAATCTGAATAAGTAATGCAGTACTCTACATCTTACTTACCTTATGAGACAGAGTATCATGCTGTGTGGTGCGACTAAATGTAATATTCATTGCTTTTCCAGTTTGGATAACCTTTGCTAAGCTATTGCGATAACAGTTCTACTAGGAGTGTTGAGATTCTACTACGCTGTCAACTTGTTAGAATTTTTGTATTGTGCCACACAGTAGATGTTGTCTAGTACAAAGATTTTGAATCGGCATTTTGTGTATAATACTTTGATTGTTGCAGGGGCTTGTCTTTGTTGATAGAGATGGTAAACATTTCCGGCATATTTTAAATTGGTTGAGGGATGGTGTTATTCCAGTACTTAATGACTCAGAATATTTGGAGCTTTTACGAGAGGCAGAATATTATCAGCTACTTGTAAGTTGTGACTCCCGTCCTACATTTTGCTCACTATTACAGTACGTTTGGTCATAAGTAACAAGAAGACTCTGGACAATCTCTGTAGTATTTGTTTCTGCTAATCAAGTTCCCAAATTGGTCCGATTTATCAAGAAATTAGTGTGATTCCAAACATTTAATATCTGAATGAATGATTTCAGGGTCTGGTAGAGGGGATCAATGGAGTATTGAGTCGGAGAAGGGATGAAGATGAACCAAAAGAGAGTTTGAGTGCTGAATTGACTCGCACTGATATCATTAGATGCATCCAGTCAGAGAAAGTCAGATTTCGAGGACTGAATCTATCAGGGCTAGATCTGTCCAAACTGGCAAGTTCTCATAACCTCTAACCAGTATTCAAGTCAAGGACTATTTTATATGACAATCCCTGTTAAGAACTTAGTTGTGGAGGTATCTTTGATATGTTCACTGTAGAAAATCAACTGAACTAGGGTCCTTCTTCTTAAGTTTTGCTTGCAATTTGATTTTTGCATAAAAACAGTGTTTTTAACCGTCTTTCCTTAATAACAGATAATGATATTATCTTTCCTACATTCTTCAACTTAGTTATTCTTGTATCATATTATCTTGTTATCTTGTCAAATAAACATTTTTCTCCTGGTGTAGGGATTCACTTACTTTTCTGTTATGCTTATCTTTTAAATATCCTTTTTGATAGTAAACATCTAAGATGACGTGACATTCTACGTGATATACTTCATCCTATGTATTTTTCTGGACTTTGCAGGATCTGTCATATGTAGACTTCAGCTTTGCATGTCTTAAGAATGTATTCTTCTCACGTGCAAACCTTCAATGCGCAAAATTCCGGGTAGGTTTAGTCTACCATTTCTGAGAAGACCTTTGTTTGTTCATGATTTAACTCTCTAATAAGGTTGAAGGGCTGTTTGTTTGCACTGTTTAAAAATATAATCGCTCGATTCTGTGTGCATCAAGGTAATAGGTTTTCAATATATCTGGGTGCATTAAGGTAATAAGTCTTCAAATCATAAAATGAGATTTATATTTATTATTAAGCATGATGTCCATCAAATCACTATTAGATCTGCAAATTTTCAGAGTGCTGTTATCTGTGATTCTATTATGCAACTTTCATCATTGATGGTATCTGAAAAGAAATTTAACAACAGTTAAAACCCATCTATACTCTAAATCCCGTTTCGTTTGTAAAACAATTGTTTAGGTCGTATTACAGTATAGGCACAAACCAAAAAAGTGTAAGTGGGTGGAAACTTATCCGGCTGACATAATCAAGTCGGACTGGTTCCGTTTTCCTGGCTCTTCAATGAGGTATAGTTAGTTGCTAAATGTTTAAGGTAAATGCATGTGTATTGGTCTAATGAGAATGAGATAATGAGATTTCATTTCACGTACTCTCAGCCAAGGCTTTCTATGTATCTGACAAATTGGCAATGCAATCCTTTCTAAACTCCATGATGCTGTTTCCAGGCTCCCTTAGTTTGTTTTATAAGGTGTTCAAACTGTTTTGTCAGATATTTATGCATTCCCAAATTTTTATTACCATAGTAAGAAATAACAAAAAATTCCCGTTTCCTAGGAGATTGAATGTCCCTTGATATCAGAACTTCCTACGTTGGTGTGCATATATGCCCTTTTCTACTTTTATCTTTTGTTTATACTTCATTTCTGGTTCTATTATTACAGGATGTGGATGCTGGTGGTTCCATATTCCACAATGCAAATCTACGTGAGTAAGTAACTTCATGAAATTTTTTACTGATTTTCTTTGTTTTGAAACTTTGCTTTTGTGGGCTACTAGTACCTGTAATTGATGGTTGAGTTAGATGCCCAGGATATTAAGATATAGATTCCAGTATTAATGCTTTTCAAAGGGTCTCCGGTGACAGCATTAGCACTAGAAGGTGTTAGATTCACCTTTTTTTAGTTTGCTTTAATCTCCTGTTGGAAACGTCAGGGTTCATGCAGAATTTCCTGCCGTATCGTTAGTGGCTGGCTGGCAACGAGGTGATTTTTTGATTGGCTAAATATCAAATGGTTGTTTTCAGCAAGTCTCAAGCAAAACATCAGATTAGCTTAGACATCAAAGTTAAGACATCGAATGGGTTTTTGCGCACTGCTGTGGGGATATTATATATCTTAAACAACAAGATAGTATCACTATAATCCTATCAAACAAAAGGGTAATTTAAATTGCTATGGTAAAAAGCAACAGTAACGACTTTTACAAGTATCTGCAAAATATACAGAAAAACTAGAATTAATTGGGAACGAAAGCGCCCAGGACAAAATGTTTAAAAGAATAAAATACAAAATGAATCAGGGAATCATAATGGCTTTGAAATCTGGGATTCAGTAGCTATCCATTCGTGGTTGAAAATTAGCTAGTCTTATACTCAATCACTGTAGTAGTGTAGTTACATTTTTTTCTCGTTACAGATGGGAGAAAATTTGTAATTGGTCACTGAATATTATTAATAGATGTTGGTTATTCCCTTAGAAATCTAGCGCGCACTGAGTGATTACTCCAATACCCAATGGCTTCTGATGAATAATTTTGGCCGCATAATGTCACCCTGGTATGGTTGTGGGACACCTCATGGTACTGCGCTTATGCACGGTGTGGGTGAGCATGAGCTTCTTGCAAGCCAATCTCTGATAATGACTTTTATGGCTTTGACTTTTGATAACCTTTTGAAGGTGTAATGTTCTCCTTTATGTTATTAGTTTCCTTTCTGCTTTGCGCTGAATGTTTTGTCATGCCTAGGGAAGGTGCGAATTCACTAGTGCAAATCTAAAGGGAGCGTTATTAGCTGGAGCTAATCTGCAAAGTGCGAATTTGCAAGGTATTCTGCCATGTTGTCAGTATTCTGGATAACCAATCTTTTCTCTTTTTAAGTTTTCAAGCATCTGACCTTTATGTAATCATCGAGCTGTTTTTGTTATATCAATGATGCTTATGAATCCCCACTGTAAATTTGTGATTTTTCAGATGCATGCTTGATAGAAAGTAGCTTTTGTGGAGCAGATCTCCGCACCGCACACTTGCAGGTGGAGCTTTCTTGACATAAGTTTTTCCTCATGCTCCTCACATTTCCTCATGCTCCTCATCCTACTAGAATCTGATCTTTTAAGCCTTTCAGAGTGCTGATCTCACTAATGCTAATCTGGAAGGAGCTAATCTGGAAGGGGCTAATTTGAAGGTAAAATTTTCTTTCTTACAATCAAACAGTCGTATGCAGATGATTTGGAGATATGGTACTTGATGCAGTTGTTCAATACACAAATTCATGCTTGGTGTTGGACTAGGATCAGGAAGAATGAAAGGGAGAAGGCCCTTATATTTAAAATGATCATGTAATTTTTGTGGAGGTTGATATCTCTACATCATTCTTACGATCCCAATCAAATGTCCTAAAGTATAAGCGATACAGGTATCGCTTGGAAGTATGTAAGCATGACTTAGCATTTGAACTGTGTCCCAGTGGACCAGAACTCTAGTCTGTCTGGGTTCTGTAGTTTCGATCTATAACACACTACTTCGTCATATTGATCCTCACGCAGTAGCAAAGAGTACAAATTCATCATGTAGAGAAATAGAAGCAAGATCGGTGTACCATCTAACTAGTTCATATTTTTTATCATGATTTCCATATTAACATTCATACGTTTCAAAGTAGTACAAGTATGAAAGTACTCTCATATAGGCCTTTCTGAAGCAGCTCATTTAGTCAAATTCTTCTCTTCCTACATACTCAGCAACTGCTCATGGCTGTTGAGTCTTGACTGTGCGGCAGCTTCCCCCTTCTCATGCTTCCTTCCTTACGACGATAGACCACAAGATCGCTAAGAATGATTTTAATAAAGCTTACGCAGTTGAAGCTAATTTCTTTGTAATCTCTTTACAGGGGGCAGTGTTGACTGGTGCTAATCTGCAGGGTGCAAACCTTCAAAGAGCCTACTTAAGACAGGTCGACTTACGTGATACAGTAAGTAAATTTGATAACATTTTGTGTTTCATTGTGAAAGTATTTCATTTTTTGCCTTACTGGTGTCGTCGTCAAATATACTTGAAGGTATCTACGGAGAAGTTAGCATGGTATATTATGCAACCGAGTTGTTTACTAACACCTCTTTATTTTACAAACGCTTAAATGGAAATAAACTTTTGAATGCGAAACTTTTGGTTACAGTTTGGGACTGTACTTTATAAATCGTTTGGGTAAACTTTTTCAAAAGAATTATTTATAAAGTGTAACTTGTTGCATCAGCGTGCTGCTGTTGGGTAGAAATATCAAGGGCAAAGTCGTCATCGTGACTTCGTTCTACAGTTCCAAACTCCTATTTTAAAGACTACAGAAGTTCATAATTGCTAGTCTCAGCTTTGCTGTTGAAAAAGAAAGAGCTTTTAGGAATAGGTCACCTTGTAATGGTTTATATGTTACATTTACTTCAGAATAGGTTAGATATTACTGTGTCTGGGGATATCTTCTGATACCTGGAGATGGGCAACTCGAATGGAGAATGTGTGCAGACGTATGCTTTTTCCTGCTTCCCTTTCTGCTTTGCAGCTATTCTAACTCCAGTTAGTTATTTTGTTATTTTCCTTGGTAAATTAATTGGTTAATGATGTCAATCTTGTCTCAGCACTTGGTCGGTGCAAAACTGGATGGTGCAAATTTGCTTGGAGCTATCAGATGATATATGTTCCTCGGGGAATCATGGAGGATTTCATAGTGGTTAATGGCTGGTGAAATCATGTAGCAATGCTGATCTATTATATAGAAGCTGGCCTACTTAGACTAGATGTCTAAAAACTGTTTTGTTGTTTTACCACATGGTACAACTGAATGCTTATGTAGTAAAAAGCTCTGCTGAAGAGGAACCAAACCAGTGTCATATTTGAACCTTAAAAATACGAGAAAATTGCATTTTCTATCAGATACAAAGTAATTTCAATTCAAAGAGAAACCCTAATTCATTGCATAAGAAACTCTAGGAATTTTTTAATACAAAGGCAAAGATACATCTATAGTACAACTACTCAAAGTAATGGCCAAATACATCTTGGTAGAGACATTCTGCTAAACCCTCGCACTCACTAATTTCCAACAGCTTCATCTTTTTGTCTGCTCCATGCTTGGCTAGCCAATATGCACCAGTGTTTTCGTTTCTTTTGCTGCCCGAGACATCGAAAAAAGGAAGGCCTTTTCTGTACAGCTCTGCAATATCAGATATGATATCTAAGATGAGTTCATAAACTTTTTCGTGATCCTTTCTGTCGCTGTCATACATCCGAAGGCGAGAACAATCTTTGCAAAGAGTCTTGACGGTCTTTGGTTTCCCCTCACCACAACTGCAAATACCCTTGAGGCGCCAGCTAGCCACCACGAAATAAGCAACATCTTCAGATGTGCAATAAAGATAAAACGGTGGCACTTCATACTCCTTGGCGAGCTTTAGACCCAGAGAAATTCCTTCCAATTGGCGATAGAACGACGAGGAGACACCGCTATCTAAAGGAACAAACTTCGACCAGGCAGCTATTGGCCTTTGACAACAATCACGTAATCACATGGTATTGGCCATCACATGGTATCAATGGGGTATGGCCGACAACAGTTCTAGACTTAATGCAATCATGGCACACTCTCAAGCACCTAGAAGATGATAAGAAGATTTGGGCACTTATCCCAGCTGCAGCTTTGTGGACTATTTGGAATGAAAGAAACCAAAGAATGTATGGAGAGAAAGTGAGAACTGTCAATCAGGTTTCTCAAAGTGCTAGAACAATGATGTTGTCATGGGCCAGTTTATTCAAACCTTGCTTAAGAGCGAATTTTAGTTTTTTGATCAACAATTGGGATGTAATCTTTGTCTAGTTTTTTATTTTTGACTTCCGGCTCCTTACTACTTGTAAGTTGCCTTGTATATTCTTCTTCCTTCTTAATAATATCTCTTCTTTATCAAAAAAAAAAACAATCACGTAATATAGCACCACAACCTGAATTTGCATTGTCCGTGTAGAAACAGTCAGTATGGATTTCATAAACCTGTTTTGTAGCTTTGATGTGAGCTTATCATCTTTGTTTCCCCATTCTGAGCACAACTCAAACCACTTTGCCCTTGTTGGAACAAATATTTCTTCTTCTTCATCATCATCATTATCTCCAGACGAATCTGGGTTTGTCTTGGTTCTACTTCGACATATAACATCCTACAAAAGTTGTTATAAAGATATCAGAAATCAAACTACAGAACAAATCGGTGACCAATGTATTAGCTTAGAAAAAAAAATTGATAGAAGGGAACTTACCAGATGATTTTTGCAATGCATTCACCGAAGTGAAAAGAGTTTACGATCAATTCCACTGAGAAATCTCACGTATGCTTGATGCTTGCGGTTTTTCGTCCCAAAACCCTCTATTTATAGCACTCAATAAGATAGGTTGCTTAGGAATAAAACAACTAGTTACTTGTCCCACAAGTTTAGGAAATCCTAATTTGCAAACCAAGTAAATAGAGATTTATCTCAATTGGAATTCATTAAACATTTATCTGCCAAGTGTTTTGTTAGCTCAAAAACACTTCAAGATAGAAATCCAACAGACCAGAGATAATCTTTATCTTATTGACTCATTGAGATTCGTTAGATGGACCACAGAAGATATTTCCTGATAACCAAGTCCAACTAAGAGATAAAGGAGTCAGAGTTTAACACGTGTGAAAATTCCATAGAATATTCACCTTGGACGGTTCGCAAACCGTCCTTCTGTATTCCGGCCAGATACATCGAATCTGTGGTTCACGTACATGTACGTGTACAAATTGATGCATTGGAACTCAGGAGAAAATCCAGAGTCACTGTTCACGAACCGGTTCGTGAACCGCCTTAGTTCAGAATTAGGGTTTAACTGGATCCGCTGGAAGTTCTGGGCTGGGCCAGTACTTAGACGTGTTAGGCGCCCTCAGCTATAATCCACTGGACTCTTGCTCAAGAGTACTCCTTTAGATTCACCCATATCTACAAGTGATTTGCAAGCAAACCATTGCTATGGAAAGATGGTATCGAATCTATCTCATGCATTCTTGTAACCTTAGTATTTGTGGGAACAAATACCAACATAACACATGGTCATGTAGACAAGAATACGATCTCAATCACTATTAGTATCTCTACTAAAGTAGTCGACTATTTCGAAAGATAGAATAAGTAGAATAGAAGAATTTCCATAATAGTCATAACTCATACTAACCTTTTGTCGATGAAAAATAATGATGTCTTCTTTGTCTTCACAGTCTTCGTGTTCAAGGTCTTTACTACTTTGTCTATATCCCAATTCCGAAATCTAAACTCTAGTAGGCTAAATCAAGATTGTGTTTTGACACCTAAAACTGACAACTAGCTTGACATACCAACGCTAGTGGGTTTGACCGGACAATGCCCTAACAATCTCGCCCTTTGTCAATTTTAGTGACAAAACCAATTTACATATGGATTCAAAAGATATACAATTAAGTACTAACCAGATGTATCTTGATTTCTTGAATTCTTCAACTTCTCCCTTGAGTCTTGATGTGTTCTTTTTAACTCTTGTTGAAAAATCCATAGACAACACCTACAACATATCCAGCTCAAACAACCACAAAGGTATGCTCAAGCTTACACGGGTTGATATGCTAATTACACATGTTGTTTGTGCAAAGAGTAAGAATCTGATCAAACTTTAAAGTTCGTGTATCAAAACTTTTAAAGTGATTCTACTCATACCTGATACGAAGCTTCTTCTTAACTTTAATTACTCCCCCTTACTTGATACTTTGAAAAAGTACAGCAAGTAAGCATACGATGTTCCCCCCTATGGTTATGAACCACGAGAAAAAGAACCATATGTATTCTCCCCCTATTTGTCACAAAAATATGACAAAGTAGTTTGAGACTAGGGTTTCATTTTCCTATGGAGATAGGTCAAGCTAAGTACTCACATACCAAGTTTAAGATGACATAACTAGGAAATCAGGACGATGATCTCTAAGTTGATTCATCTTTGGAGAAATAGAAACACACTTTTCTCCTAATATTCCACATCCACGCTCCCCAAAAATATTTGTTATTAAGCGCAAGCTCAGTTAATAACTCTCCCATGTGGTGTTATTCAATAAAGAACAACTTACAAAGCCTAACATGGACAGAAAAATTTAATGTTATCCAGTGTACCTTTGTTTATGATCTCTTTCCCTTAGCCAGATTTTTGGAAAAGAGTATATGATTCAGAGTTTGTGAAAACCCTAAGAATCATACAATCAAAAGTTTCTTGATCATGAGAAAAAGCTTAACTTTTGTAATAGATAACTTTGCATCACTACCGAGGTAATGGAAAGAGCTATGTGTTGCAATAAGATTGAGGTAGACAAATCAAGTATTGCAAACATCATTAATAATCATCTAAAAAGAACTTTTATTAATGGAATAAAGTAGTACATGCTGAAAAACTCTAAAAAAGCATGAAAAGGCAAACTAAAAGTAAGAACAAGTTCTCACAAGGAACCAACTAATCTAATTTATTATGGAAGAATATAGACTAACTATGAAAAACTAGCTTTATTCAGCAGACTTGCTAGTGGAAGGCTTGTCATCTGTTTTCTTTGCATCATTGAAAACAATCTTTTAGCCATTGACAAGTTCTCTTACTTGTGTTTTCATGAGAATAATCTCAGTCAACACTGCTTCCATCTGGAGCCCAAGCAAATCACAGTCTCTCATGTTTCTTTTATGCTGAGGAAACATCTCTCTGCACCATTTGATGACATCATACAAAACATCACCGTTCCTCATATCAGCTTCTTCCAAATTCTGATAGTTATAGGCAAAATAACAAGCAACTTTAGGCTCTCTACCTTGGATATTAGGAGGAGTTACGTCTTCATCCACCAGAATTCTCTTTTTCCTACTTCCT
>JAJJMA010214567.1:1331-32508 GCA_023529015.1 Papaver nudicaule | reverse complement strand
CGATAGCCATACGATGAGGCAAAATTGCCAAGAAAAATTACAAGGCTTGATAGCCATACGCTGAGGCAAAATTGCCAAGAAAATTACAAGGCTCAATAGCCATATACTGAGACTTTGGATTTCAATGATCATAGCTTCGAATAACAGTAAATCTGACTAACTGGTGCTATAATTCCTGACGTGTTACTTGTTGATCTGTAAGTGATGGCAGAAAAGTATAAACTCCAAGAGAACTCCCTGTAGGGACGGCTCTTGGTTAACCAACCACTTATAATAGATCGCCGACGGGCACAAGTAACAATGTATAACGGAAGGGTGCGATGTGGTCAGAAAAATGCTGTCAGCTCATCATTGGAACCAAAGTGGATTTGATTATACCGGCGGTAAAAGGAAAAGCAAAGTAAAGATGGTATTTGATCCTCAAAAGGATTAAAAACAAAAGGAATTGACAAGGAATTCATCTTCTTCGGCGACATAATGACTCTCCATCTCATTATTTTCAAGCATTGCTTGAAAGACATATGCTTCCTCACAAAAATTTTGGGACGCACAATTGAACTCGGCAAAGGTCGCCATCAACATTTACATAACACGGCAGCCATCCAGGGGCATAATAAAAAGCTCTACAATAATTTTATCTCAGCATACTATAACTCTGAATTTATGTAGTGCTCTTCAGCTTCATCATGAGTCAAAAAATATTGCATATATTGTTACCTTTGCATTACCCCGCCACGATTTTAAGCATACACAATGGAAAAACTAACTTTGCTTTCAAGTTGCTTGGATAGAGCATACTCACAGGAACTTCAAGCATCACCGCTTTCTAAGAAGATAAGGAGTTGATTACAACGATCTTCGCCAACGAATTCAAGTTTGATACACATGTCGCCGACCTGCACAGGATCAAGTTGGATATCAGCTGATAGACATGGTAACATCAAATGCTTTCAAATTGACCAAGGGGCAACCGCCAAACTATTCACTTTACGCCGGACAAACAAGCTAAGTATCACAAACTTGGCAAACATCTCATTATACGCTCAATTGCGATACATTCTTCATTATTAGTGCATTTTCAACTCTCTTATGGGTTACTAGCCATGGCAGGGGCACGATTACTAAGTTCGCATTACTACTTGCATCTACAATATTATCTTTTACCTTTCAAATTTGCTTTGTTATATGCCTTAGTACGATCTTGAATTTGAGTAACCACTATAATTTCATTCAAATGGATCGGCGACTTTACAACAAAATACCCGCTGAACACCACGAATTCTCGCTGAGGTGAAATTGGTAACTACAAGTTGATACACGCTGGGGCAGCGGTTCAACCTTATATTACCTGCTGAAAGTAGCATTAAATAAGCAATAGTCATCTAACCGCTGAGAGATAAGTATCACTTACCCAAGTTATTATATTAGCATGTCATAACTACTAAGAGTTATTGTTTCCTATTGCATTTTACAAGATCCATAGCATGACCAACAGGGGCAGAGCTATATATAAAATGCAGAAGTCTTGACTTGTTTTTGCTTTCAAAAGTCTCGGCTCTCTACTTTTCAAAGCAAAAAGGGGCAACCATGTACATGAAATACAAAGTTTCTTTTTAATTTCTCTATGATTCATTTGTAGGACGTCACTTGGTGAATACAAGGATTTTTAAATCAATACAAAGCAGGCATATCGGTAAAAGCAAGAAAGCAGATATGTCAACCACAAGTCGTTGAATCTAGAGTCGTTGCTTCAGAACCTCGCGCAAGAGTAGGGGCAAATATAGATATATATTTTAAAAGCAAGTTGTACTCTTCCGCTCAGTTCCTTCAGCAACAACAAAAATTCAATCAACCGTCATTCGCAAAACCCGTTGATATACAATTACCGCCCTGAAGATTCACAAGTAAACAGTTCAGATCAAGATCCTCAACAACAAAGACCGCCGAAGTGTACCTTGGGCTGCAAAACTTCTCATCTCTCCTCCAGTTGAAGAAGCAGACAAAGCATTTACTTTCAAATAGAGATCGTTGAAGCCTCCTAAATTTTCATCAACCAACACTCAACAACAAATGTATTTGAAGACGGCGGAAACAACCAATACCTCATTCACATTAATGGTCGTCGAACCTTGTCATCCCATTGAAGAAAAAGCTCCATGGATTTTCACACAACGATATTCTCCACGAGCAATGGTTATCCGCTGAAGACAAGAGATCCGCTCAAGTTTACATCAGTGTACTGAAGTCCAAAGCTCAGAGTCAGTCAAGCACGATTGAAGACAATACGCCAATCTATGTCAGAGCAGTAGCCGCCAACAGAAGATTCGTCCAAAACAGTTCGCCGAAAAAAGCCATCCAAATCAAGAATAGATCCATCCAAGCTACTTCGAAGACTTTATTTCTTACTCCGCCTGCACCAGATGACGTTTCAAGGAGATTTTGCTTAAGGATTAATCTACGAACCATCCATAAGCAAAGGGGCAAAATGTGAGTGTAGAAAATGCATTCTACAAATAAAAGCATCCTAGAGGTGAGGCTACGTAAGAAGAGTATCAGTGAGAAGTACAGAATCATCAACATAAGCTTTAGGTTTATCACCATGCATAGGAGATCAGCGGGTGGAGCGCCAAGGACCACATTAACACACAATACCGCTGAGACTACATCAATAAATACCGCTGAGGTCACATCAACTGCCGCTGAAGCTACATCGGCGAATATCGTTAGAAGAATGGAAGAGTGAATTGTGATCAGCGGGTAAAGAACACGTCACCGACAGAAAGCTGAGAAGTGGTTGAGCGTTTATGAGAAGATCAGAGTGGTCAGGTTGTCAGAGTTGACTTGTTGACTCAGTGGGATCCGCGTCAGCAATCCTTATCCAGAAGAAGACTAGCCCGCTGAAGTTAGAAGAATGGAAACCGAGGTCGCCGACCATGCTTGTTGGCGGAAGAAGACAAATGATAGTTAATTGTTGGAGTGCATCCGTTATGTGGCGCCAAGCTAAGGCCGGTGTAACTTAGCTTTCCCTAGGAGAAGATACACCATAGAAGAACTCTAGCATAGGATTCCCTTTAAGGGTAGCATTGTAAATTCGTCAAATAGATCCCATATAAATAGATATGTAACCCTAAAAGAAAGGGATGGTCTCAATTATCTTCTCTCTCTACCCCCATCTCCTTCTCTACTACTCCTCTACTCAAGAGCATGAAGAACACTTGATGTTCTCATGGAAATCCATGTAATCACCACATATCATTAATAAATCCTTGTGTTTATGTGTTTCTCATGTGTTATTATTGGGTGAGTATTGGAAAAACTCATATAAGCAAAAAATCTCAAATATCCTTCATCATGAGACATATAATTATCTACCAACTGAGCTATCCCAAGATACTCAATGTCAGGAACCAGATTTGAACTGGTGACACGAGGATTTTCAGTCCTCTGTATTGGTAAAATCTCTCCATGGGGATTTTACCAACTACATGAGAATCTTTTTAACAGAAAGATAAAGTACTTGCAATCAGATTGGGGAGGTGAATACAGAAATGTCTCAACTTATCTTGAAAGTATTGGAGTTGGTCATAGAGTGTCTTGTCCTCACCATCATGAGCAAAATGGTAAGGCTGAAAGAAAACATAGACATGTAGTGGATACTGGTCTTGCTTTACTGAATCATGCTTCCTTACCTTTAACATATTGGTCTTATTCTTTTGAAACTGCTAATTTCTTGATCAATAGACTGCCTACCTCAACACTTCAACTTAAATCTCCTTTAGAAGTGTTATTCTCTGTGTCTCCTGATTACAACTTTCTAAAGGTCTTTGGATGCTCTTGCTATCCATGTCTTAGACCTTATACTGCACATAAGATAGAGAATAGGTCGGTCAAATGCATATTCTTAGGATATAGCATGATGCATAGAGGCTATATCACTAGTGGAAAATGCCCGCTCAGAGACACGAGGTAAGTGTCGTTTATAGCCCAACAACGACATTTACTTGTGTCGCATCAAGTGTCGCAATATCTCCGTAGCAGTTTGGAACGACACATGCAAAATGTCGCTGTTGACTGAGACATTTATAAGTGTCGCAGCTTGAGACACGTATAAGTGTCGTTGTGCAAGTATTTTTAAATAAAAAAAAATAGAAATTGATTCAAATAAATAGCTGAATCAAAATTAAAACCAACCCAAACCAGAATTAAAAAATACAAAAATTGAAACTAGATCATTTCAAAACCAAAACACACAATATTTAAACCTGGATTCAATTTATAATTAGAACAAAATTATTCCAAGTTACAACACTATGATTATACTTGACCACAATTTTTTTTACAAAACTTCACAAGCTAGAAAACTTCAAAATAACTCTATATACTTGTTCTCTATTTTTGAATGTCTTTGCTTTTTTGAATGTCTTTGCTGCAAGTATGATGTTACATTCTTGAATCTTCATTGCTGCTCAACATATCCGGAGCTTTGGTGTTTCTGCAAGAAAAACAAATGACAAGGATATCTGATAAGATCCCATGTGCAGCAAGCATTAAATAGATGTACATGCAATCAAAATGTGATGCTAAGCAAAGATAGTAATAAATGGAACATTACCTTTACATATGCAGCTCTGCCACAAGGACAACAAATCAAATATCGTCACTGGCGCCATAACCACAATAACATTACATGTGTGTAAATCCATTCATGTATCATATTAAGATCGTTCAACATACCTCAGGTAATTGTCACTATCAATCTTCTGATCAATAACTGTATCAGGTATAAGGTGTGTACCAATATAGATGCGGAGCATTCTGCAAGAGGATTTCACCACCATAGACTACCCAGTAGAAGCCTGCTATCCACCACATAAAGGATGTTATTGTATTGAGGGATTCACATCGCTTTACAACAAGATTGGCCTTGTCCATAGTGATACCAATTGTAGGAGGAAGTTCTTTAGGAATTCCAGCACCTTGCGAAAGTAAATATAAGGAATTAGATATGTGAACATGAAGTATTAAACAAGATATTTCAAACAAAAAGGAACAAAGTCAATACGAACGATAAGTTACACCTAAAACGTTACACCTATAAGGTGTTTCAATCTGCGTACTACGTAAGTAGAAAATAATAGTCCTTAAAGAAAGATTACAGCTAGTTTTCCGATTCATATTGGATAGAGAGGACATCTGAGACCTACAAGCTATTTTCCTAAGGTCGGAATTCATAACAAAACATAATCCTAATTTCGAATGAGTGTAACTGGAGACTAACTAAATAAAACTCAGATACATAATAGGATGCAAGTATGCTTACAGGTTATTGAGAAGTTTTTTCACTGCAACTTTAGTGCCATTCATCAAAAGCCCCTTATAAACAACTCCATAGCCACCCTCCCCAAGTACGTGTTCTTTTGAAAAATGATTTGTAGCGAGTTCAAGATCCCTAAGAGTAAACCAGTGACCCCACCCAAGATGTGCAGCTTCAGGAAGGCCAATTAAAGGAGAGGCGGAAACGAGACTATGTTTATAAGATGGTTGCTTTTGAAACGTGGCAGAGTTTCCTTCTTCCCCTGACTGAGAACTGCAAGCTCTATCGTGTTGATAAGAGGAACTACACTGGCCAAAGTTTCAGACCGAAGAACAATGTGAAGGGGCAGACAATGCCAACCAAAACTGATTGAGATCTTTTTGCATAATCGGCAACTAATCCATCACCACCTGAAGTAGACAGAGTTATCAGAATCCTAACAATAAAATTCAAAACATAGATCTAAAACAACAAAAACTTTGCAGGTGTTACTAGTAATAGAAGATCTTCAAATGCATGAACTTCACCGCAAAATCAGCTCATGATAGATGGTGAGAACTGGGAAATACAATAAGGAAATGATATCCAAATTGAAAACCCCAATACCAGGATAAGGCATAAATGGTGATAATTCTGGAATACAAACTACAAAAAAGTAAAGACAATTATGTTTCGGCTGCCGAAAATCCGTGCTAAACAAGCTAGTAATCGATAAATCGAAAGCTACCTATTCTGACAAAGATGCCAATGCTGATGACAGAAAGTTATCCAACTTAAACAAAACGACACTCTCTCAATATACTGATAAAACATCATCATTTCACAGTTAGCCATTTTCATTTCCAAAATATATTCTTCTCTTAATCCACTCACTCCACCAAAAAAGAAAAAGGCAAAAAACCAAAAGAGCATCTGATCTATCCCTTCAAAAAAGCACTCCAATATGGCATTTTTCATTACTTACTTGCATTGGAAACAAACTCCTAAGTAACCCACCCCCACTCAACAACACCCCATTATCAAACATCTAAGCAATACCCAAATTAGAAAAAAAACCCAAACCCAAACACATTAAGCATTACATACCATTCAAAGTAACAACATTTAAATGAAAAGAACAAAGTAAGAGAGCATACCAGTAATACTGCAAGCGAACACTTGAAGCATACCCTCCAGCAGGTGCAGCAGAACTAGTGTTAGTTATGTTTCTACTGGATGGAAATTCAGAACTCATAGAATCAGACGATTCATCATCTTCAGTATAATCATGCACACCCACCGGATACCTATTACCACCAACTCCTCTAAAAGCTTTTTAAGCAAGAGAGAACACCCAATGTAAACAGGACAACAACAAAAAAGCGGCACTCGACTTACAGGAATACTAAAGACTTAAGTTTCCCCAACGCAGGTGGAATGATCCCAGAAATGTTGTTGTTATACAAATCCAAACTGATTAGGCTTTTCAAGTTTTCAAGCTCATACATAAGAAATTTCCCTGCAACATAAACCCGATACAAAATTTGTAAATTGGTCAGATATATCCACTATCGGCATTCCTTTACCTTGAAATTCAACAATCATGAACACGAAAATGATGTATAAGGATCATAAACATGATCTACGATCAAAATTAGGGGCATCACATGAAACCCACGTATAATTTTATAGTCCCTATACAGTTATACTTTACGGCAACCCAATAATTCAACGAACAAAAGTAATACCGAGACGAACAAACAACTAAGTTCGTAAGAAGAAAGCACACATAGAAACTCCCTCTCCTAAACCCATCTGAACAAATCAATCTCAAGCAAAATAAACAAAAAACCTCAAATTTCATCCAATCAAAACCCTTACAAACATATCAGTACAGACATCATATAATCCCTAAAAAAATCACATAATAAAAATACCCAAATCTCAAAACCCATATCTAAATTTCATTTTTAGACAGAAAATTAAAGAAATTGAAATCTATAACACAAATCCTAAAACAATTAAAGAAATTGAAAAAATAGATCTACAGAAAAATGAAATGCAAATGAAAATGAAAACAAAAATCAGTCAAGGTTTAGAAGATATACCTTGTGAGCAATCACTGTTTTCAGCTTCTTTTCTAAAAATCAAGAATGGAATCGATCAACTTAGCACCTTCGGTATATGACCTTTAGCCCATTTGTTACCAGCACCAGATTGACCAAACACGAAGTTATCAGGTTTAAAGATCTGAACAAAAGGACCAGATCTATGTGAATCTAAGGTACCAGGTTCAAGATCCATAAGAACAGCGCTTGCTACATATCTTCCACAGCTTGCTTCGTTGATATAAACATCGATTCTCTTCATATCTTCCAGTTTGATCTATTCCACGACACATACTACTTCCCAGAACTTTGCTCCGATCTGGTTACCTTAAGAAACTGAGAAAAAACCACCAGAGAGAAGAAGAAGGAAAACGAGCGAGGGTTAGTTTCTAGGGGTAAGGAAGAAATATACTGTTAATATCTTGGTTTCATCGAACCAATCCTTAACCAATGGATCTGGTGGCTTCATCTAAACCGTTCAAATAAATAAATAAAATTGATGAGTCATAAAGCAAAATATTTTATCAGCTAAACGTTAGTTATAAGTGTCTCAGTATGGTCAACGCAACAAAGACACATTGACCATAGTCAGCAACACTTGCAATATTGTTGTTTAATTATTTTATTATTTAACCAGCACAACAACACATATCTTTGTGTTGTTCACACAACGTCATAAAGTAAGTGTCGCAGTGCAGTGTTGCAGTCAGGCCCTTTTCCACTAGTGATATAGATGTTTGAATCCTACTACTAACAAAATTGTAGTATCCAGAAATGTTGTCTTTATTGAAAATGAATTTCCATACTCTAGCATTTATTCCTCTACAAACACCTCTCCTCAAGTCCCTCATTCTGTTGTCATTCATATCAATTCTGACATTCCAATAACTCAATCTTCAACATCAACTCAACCTTCAGAACCTACATCACCTTCTTCTGATTCTATTCCTATTCTTCCAACTTCTGTGTCTAATTCTGATACAAGAAGAATGGTTACTAGATCTAGGGATGGTATTGTCAAACCAAAATTGTACACAGTAACCACTACTGATACTCAAGACAATGATAATGCTGATGATTTCATGGCCCCTACAACCTTTACTGAAGCTATGAAGAATCCTGTTTGGAGACCACCTATGTGTGCATAAATAGATACTTTAGCCGAAGCTGGTACATGGGAACTAGTTAAGCCTGATCTCTCTTGGCATATTATAGGGTGTAAGTGGTTATTCAGAGTTAAGACAAAAGCTGATGGGAAATTTGAGAGAAGGAGAGCTAGGTTAGTGGCTCAAGGAAATACTCAAATTTATGGCATTGATTTTCTTGACACTTTCAGTCCAGTTATTAAACCCACTATAATCAGAATAATGCTCTCTTTAGCATTATATAAAGGATGGCAGATTAGACAATTGAATGTCAAAAATGCATTTTTACATGGTACTATTACAGAAGATATATATACATGAAGCAACCTCCAGGTTTTGTAGACAAGGATCATCCAGATTATGTTTGCAAACTTAAAAAGTCTCTGTATGGATTAAAGCAAGCACCAAGGTCATGGTTTGCTAGGCTAAGCAGTTTTTTAGTCAGTCAGGGATTTAAGCCATCCAAAACTGATACATCTTTGTTCTTCAAAATTACATCATCTGAGGTTTTGTATGTGTTGATTTATGTAGATGACATACTAATTTCTGGCAGTTCTTCTCACTCAATTGATGTGCTTCTGCAATCTCTCAGTAAAGAATTTGCCATCAAAGATTTAGGTCCTTTATCATACTTCTTAGGTATTGAAGCTATTAAAAATGATGCTGGTATACTGTTATCTCAGAAGCAGTACATTCTGAATTTGCTTAAGAAGTCTAAAATGGAGTCTGCAAAATCTGTGTCTACACCAATGGCTTGTCTGTCTGCTAATCATACACCAAATTTGAAATTGTTTTCTGATACTACATTATATAGAAGTGTTGTTGGTGCTCTTCAATATGCTACTATCACAAGGCCTGACATCTCTTTTTCTGTCAACAAGGCCTGCCAGCACATGCATTCACCTACTAAAGAGGATTGGTCTGATGTCGAGCGCATATTGAGATATCTTTCAGGAACATTGGATCATGGTTTGCAGTTTAAGAGGGCTTCTTCTTTACAATTACAAGCTTTTTGTGATGCTGATTGGGCTGGTTGCTCAACTGACATGCGTTCAACTACTTGTTTAGCTATTTTCCTTGGACCAAATCTCATTTCCTGGTGTTCAAGGAAGCAGAAAAGTGTATCCAGATCAAGCACTGAAGCTGAGTACAGGACAATGACTGATACTACTTCTGAACTTCTGTGGGTTCAGTCTTTGTTGTCTGAAATTGGTTTTCCCACTATTTCTCCTCCTGTTTTGTGGTGTGATAACATTGGGGCTACTTATCTAACTAAAAACCCCATTTTTCATCAAAGAATGAAACATATTGAAATTGCTTTCCACTTTGTTAGAGAGCAAGTTGCTTAGAAGAAATTGTTTGTCAAGTACATTACTACAGTTGATCAGGTGGCGGATATTCTTACTAAAACTTTATCTTCTATGCGGTTTGCTATACTCAGAAACAAGCTCAGTGTCACATCATCTTCTGCTGCGACTCTGATCTTGCGGGGGAGTGTTAGACAGAGTGTAACAGAAGTGTAAACTTCCAGTCTTTTACACTCTGTCAGTTAACTTTTGTCTGTTATTTTTACCGTTTGCATTTACTGTTTGTGTTGCTTTAAATAGCGTGTCTGTAATCGTTTGTGGTTGGTGTGGAAAAACAGAAATCAAAATATCTGTAAACAAAATCAATCAATGAAAACCTAAATTCCTTTCTCAACAGACCGTAGATAACTATGTACCTCTTGAAGATATTTTATCGTCTCGTTAAAAGGTTTGGCAGTAGCACGTGAAGGAATTCTAGGGTTTCTCGAGAAACTAAAATTCCCACTGAACCAAAAGCAAAAAAGCAACTGGCAAAATAGAGAGAAAAAAGAACAAAGTGATAACAATCAATCGAGAAAGGAATGCTTGTAATTGCTAGATTAGGGTTTGTGAAAGTGGGGGAAACGTCAGTTCTGCACTACTGTGATAAGAAAAAGAAGAAGAGGGTCTTTGCCCTTTGTTGGTTGTTTTTGAAATTTCGAATAACCAACGTCCGATACAGAGCTTTTGCGCGGTTGCCACGACTAGACAGAAGAAGACAATGCTTATAAAAGGATAAAACGTGTCAGAGGCCGTGGCAAACAGTTTTAGGTCACCTGCCACGTCATAACAACAGAAAAAAAAACCTGCCCTCCATGCATATTTTTTGCTGGGCTGCTGTGCCTGACAGTTAAACTAGCATGATCTACCGGTGACCGGTCATATGCTAATCAGATATTCAGATTTGAAGACCACGAGTAAATACATCAACTAACTAAACACTCAATACCATCTCTCAATCCACATTGAAAGTTGTTTTAACCTACATTTCTATTGGCTGGTGAACATAACCATGGATTTCTATTGGCTTAGACATTCCTTATCTCCTTACATTTCGTGGTCGTTGAATTTAGGCGGATCTCGAGGAGCATAATTTCATCTCAAGGTGCACGTTCTCTGGTGGTGTTCACCCTCTTCCATATGGCGTTCACTCTCTTTTGTATTGGGACTGTGATAGAATAGCTGCATATGATTGGTCGATAATAGATATATTTTCTTACACCTCGCTTACATATATTTTAAAATCTCGAGCCGTTGAATTTTTCGTGTCATTGACCCACCGATTTATTCCATAAAAAAATAAAATAATAAATAACGTTTTACTATTGAAAAAAGAAAAAGATACTCTTGAAAATATTTTTCCGGTTTAAAATGAAAAGAAAAAAATCTAAAATAAATATATTTCCACAAAAAAAAAGGGAAACAGACATATGTCCGTGAATATATTTCCTTATAAAAAAATAAATACCTTAATGTGGGTTTAGAATGTGGCGAGAAAATTTTGGGCAATTCAAAAACTCTTTGTTAAATTTTTCTATCGATGGAATTTTATGAAACGCGTTATCTTTTATTTTGGGAAAATTTTGGGAGAGATTCGTTCTGGACTCCTGGGCCGTTTCCGTTGTTAGAGTTTTTAATAAGCGGTTCACTCTAAAACAGATAAATTACTTTGGTTATAAAATTTTATGTCTCCCTCAAACACTTTTAGCCGCACGCCTAAACCCTAAATTCTTAATTGTCTGTGTTTTTTGTTCCTTTCAATTTTCGATTGTTCTTGGCTTCTCTCATTAGAATTGATACAGGGAAACTATTTTTAGTTTGGTAATGGAAAGCATATCTTCTTCTTCTTATCTTTTCCAGCAGCCATCGATGAAAAAGCTTCAGTTTTACTTTACCGATCGGTGATATATTTAAACTTGAGTTTGATGGCTTATGTAGATTAATTTAGACTTGTAGGCTACACATCTCTCTTTTCATCGATAATATCAAGGGAAATCAGTTTACTAATGTCGATACCCTTGGTGTTGTTTCTTGAATCCAGGTGCATGGAGCAAGACAATCATATTTACAAGGAATTAACCTCCCCTCTCTTCTGAATTCTCTCTGGATTATCGATGGGTTACAACGAATGTTCTCTGAAATAGCTTTTTCCATAATTTGAAGATCAGGTATTTTGATTTCTGCTTCCAGATTCTTTCCGAGTTGTTGGGGATTTTATATCTTGAATTTCTATAATAAATTTTGAGTTCGATAATGTTACTGAGTACAACTTCAGGGGCTTTGTGATAGCTTAAATTGATCTTACAAGTCCATCTTGCAGATGCATATTGGTATTCAGCAGCGAATATTCATTCCCCCTATTTATGTTGAGTTTTGTTGAATTAATTCGAATTCAAATTTACCTGAAGCTGAGCATGAAAAGATATGGAAGCTGAAACAACCGATTCTAACTATTCTGTGTTTGATTTTGGATCACACCCCAAATTAACGTTCTCTACGGAATATGTCCCTTTTATGATTTATTATGGAATCATAGAAACTTCATCAATGATGCCCTATTTCATAATAATGCTTGAATCACAATATGCAATGTAAATCCTCACACCTTTTCACTTATGAGTTATCATGCTTGAGACACAGAATGAAGGTTAATGTAATCCATCACTTTTTCTTTCTTATCGTATATCCCATTTGGTCGTGAAATTTGAAAAGGTTCATTCTTCCGCTGCAGAGAAGAGGAGGATTTTGGGATGTATATGGTTGTGGTAGATTTAACTACGATAAGGTACGATTCAATTTGTACCCTGCGTCCAAACTCAGTTTCGTTTAATTTTTCCTGATAAATAAAAATTAGATTCCCATCACTCTTAACTTTATATCTGATTGAACAGCAGAGCAAAGTGCGCACCTTTTCATTTTGTTCCACCTTTTGTGTCTGATTTCTCCACTATCACCTGAGTAAAGTCAATAAACCCTTAGCAGTCTTTTCTGTAGCAAACATTTCTTATTTGTTCTACCTCGCAACTCCAAATTCAGAAATCGAAATTTAGCTTAAGTAATTGTGAATCAAACATAGTTCGGTTTGAAGTTAGTTTTGATACTCTTTTTAAATTGATGTAGATGTTCACGTTCTGCTGAAATGTAGATAGAGATTCAGAAAGCTTGATCCAGGGAGGTAAAATTGAATGTTAGCTTTCGCCCTGTTATTTTAGTTTCTTAAATGATAAATTCTTATTTCATCTCATTTCTACTGCTTTGTTTTCTTCTTATTTTCGGCTCATTTCTACAGCTTTATATGATAGTGTCTCATGTCCATATGTAGCCTGATAGGAGCAGGGGAGGGCTTGGTTCTATTGGCAGTGAGATATATGTTTTTTCCTAGCCCAAATTTCTTCTATTATATTATTATTTAGTTTTGGTTTCATGTTGTCTGATTTTCTTAGGTT
Source organism: Papaver nudicaule (assembly GCA_023529015.1). Taxonomy (NCBI): domain Eukaryota; kingdom Viridiplantae; phylum Streptophyta; class Magnoliopsida; order Ranunculales; family Papaveraceae; genus Papaver; species Papaver nudicaule. Next base: position 19,170 of record JAJJMA010214567.1, on the reverse strand, counting down.
GCTAATTTCTTTGATTTGTATGTTGATTAATTTTTTTTTAGGTTACTCATCGACTTATAGTTGATTTTCCACCAACTCGCTGAAAGGGGAACATAGAATGCTGGAAATCAAGTAGTTCCCTGCCTTAAGGTGATATGCACCAAAGTTCGTGTTTGTTTTACATATATGTTCATTGTCCAATTTGTGCATTTACTAATTTAATGATAACCAATTGCTTGCAATTAAGGGCATTGCAATTTCTATGATTCATTCTTCTCACTAGTGGAAATTGGCCTTTTTTCGACCCTTAGAAACGACCCTAACTAGTAGTTGCAAGGATTAGTGCCCCAAATGGGGGTCGTTGACCTAAACATAAATCAAAATTTCACTAAAAAAATAAACAATCTCTAATGAGGGTCGTTGTAATGAAATTTTTATTTACGATTTGGTCCTAATTCTACGACCCACACTATGACCCATCCCTATGGTTTTTGTGTGGTCCAGATTTTTGCACCCAATATTTTATATATTTATAGACCTAATTTTTATTGTTGCCCAATTTCACCGAACCCCTAATATATCTAACATTCTAACCTACTCACTTCCTCTTTTTTTTTTTTCTCTGTCTATCTCTCGATCTCGAGCTTCTCTTTTCTCCTTTCTCTTCTCTGCCTTTCTCTTTTTCTTCTGTATAGCTATTTTAGTTGTTTTGTTGCTGATGAACTGGGGTGCTGAAATTGTTAAGATAGTAGATCAAGCTACCTTGTTCGATCTTATCTTGGTAAGGATGTTTGACTTTTCTTTTTCATATGTTATAGATCTCGTTTCTTTATTTTCGTGTATTTTGTGTTTTGATTGTTTGACTTCGATGATAATTATTATTGTCTGTTTATTTGATTTTATGTCAGTAGAATATGAATTCATGTTTTAAGGTTTTAATTTTGGGATATTTTAGATTTGTTTGCGATTTAGGGTTTTGATTTGGGGATTTGGGTATTATTGCGATTTAGGTATTGTATGTAGGGTTATCTGTTGTGATGCTCTTATCTATTGTTATGATTGATTTTTGGATTTGGTATTTAGATATAGGCTTAATTCGTTGTTGTGCTAGATTTTAGTGGTAGATGTGAGAAATAGTTTGATTTAATTGTTGCTTCTTCTTTAAATCTTTTCATTTGTACAATGTTTGTTTAGACAGTTTATCTTGTTTCTTGTCCTGGTTAGTGTTGTTTAGTTATTACTTATTCATCTAGTGGTGTTGCTGGTTCTATGCAGGGTGATGTCTCTAGTGGTGTTGCTGGTTCTATGCAGGGTGATCTTTAAAGATCTTGGAGCTGCCTTTTTAGTTGTGCATAACTGATTTTTATTACTGAAGGTCAGTTTTTGGCTCTTGTTCATATTGAATGTCTAATTTACTTAAGAATCGTATGTTTCAGCTTCATCTAATTCATATTGTTGTGTGAGATTATCTTTATGTCTTTGACATTGAAGACTAATGTTTTTGTGAATGACTCAGATTCTACCCCCTTGCTGAAAAATGGAGAAACCGCTGATTGGATTGGTACATTCAGGGGACAGTTTGGATTTGCTGCCTGGATAAACCTCTATTACCTGTTGCATCAGGTCAGCTGATTTTGCAGCGTATGTACCGTACTTTGTTTGTAAATTTATATGTTGTTTGCCCACACGTAACTGTTTCTATTGCCATGGATATACAATTCCTTTTCCTTTGCTGGATCTTAATTTAGTATTTTGTACCTGTAAGATGATACATAACTAGAACTGATAGGTTCTTTGATTGCAACTAAATGCTTTTATTTAAATTGTTCTGAATCACAATTAACCCACTTTAGATCTAGTAATTTACTGATTGTATTGGGGTTTAACGTAATGTTGTCCTGATAGGGTGGGACTTAATATGGACCATTTATCTTGTCCTGCTCTTTGATATTGCATAACGTAATGTTTAGATTGCATTAAAGATGGTCGTATATATGGATTTTCTGGATTATCTCTTGTTATTATTCTGCCAAATTTGTAGTATATTGATTATATGAGCTGTGCTTCAACTTTCTTGACCAGGTCCTCACAAAACCTGAACTTTCTGGAACTGTTTAATTGATGCAAAAATTCAGAGTATTACTCCCTCTGGTGTCATCTGGAATGTTAGTTTCCTAAGGTTATTTTGTGCAAGAGGCTGATTTTGCACGTGTTTCTGTAATTAGGATAGGTGAATCGGTTGGGGAAATTTTGAAGGGTTTGCGTTGTTACTTTGACAAAGCATTTCCTTGAATCATAAACGCAAGGACCTTTTTGCAGAAGTTAAGGAAATTGTTTCTGATGATAAAATGGTGGAGCAGTGTGATGTGCTAGCATCTGAAGCAACTACAGAAAGAGATGAGTCCATACTAATGAAGATAAGGAAGCCGAGGAGGATAAGGTACCTAGTTGATCATATTTTCCTGTGTGTTTACTGCTCAAATTATGTTTTTCTGTTTACACGGCTCAAGTTGCATTTAAAACTTGCATTGCCAATTGCCGTGAGTTGGCATTGATGCAAATATTAACATCTGGTGCTGGGAATGGTGGATCTGCATGATTCACCGTCTCATCCTGTAGGTGTTTCTGATGTCCATGTTGATTATGTTGCGTGCCTTGACTCTGATCTCTCGTGCACGCTATCATCTTTTCTGACTCTTTTTGGGCTGGTATAACATCTATCGTGGTAAGAAATTCTTTTTCCCATGTTATTGCCCATTCTTTTCAGCTAGATATTATATTTAACTGACGGATGCAAATTTGTTATATCGATACAGCACAAAGAGCGCTCATGTCTTTTAAAACAATGGATGATGGTTGGGTTCTATTATACACTGTCAGTTAAAAACTCTGACTTGTAATTTTAGAATTTGGATGTTGGATTTGAGGGAACACTGAATACTCCTATTTATCTTTATTATAATGCGCTCAATGTCTTTTAGCTAACTGTAAATGCTTGATCCATCTTATTTGAGGGAACACTGAATACTCTTATTTATCTTTATTATAATGCAGCTCAAAGATCCAACCCTATGCATCCACAAGGAAGGCAAATATCTTTTGCTTTTGGTGTATGAGCGGTGTCAGTTGATCAATGTGAAGTGTTTTGCCGCGAGAGTAAGAAGGTAAGGGAAACTATCATGCCTTGCAAAGAATGACTGAACATTTGTACTTGCAGGCACGCGTGAGAGGCTTCATCATCGGGTAGTTAAATGTTTGGACAGTTGAAAGTTTCATTTTACTCGTTAATTTTCACTTGTCTGTATACTTTAAAACTTATTGGCTCTGTCCAGATGACTTGTATGAACTTAAGTTAATTGAATTTTTAATTAACAGATCATTTGAATCTACAAAAGCAGTTTCATTCTAATTGTGTTAGATTTTTTTAGACTGAATCAGATATTTATTTCAGCTCAACAAGGATTCAACAAAATCTGAATATAATTCTAATTTGAATCAGATTTGTTTCAGCTCAGTCATTTTGACTGCAAGCAAATCTGATTCTATTTTTTTTTAATTTGAAATCCAGGTATACGACCGTTTGAGACAGCCCTTGTACAATGACCCTCTATGGGGGTCGTTTAACAGCGTCACATGACCGAGGGTCGTTTAAAAATAATGCGCTTTATTTACGACCTTTGTCATGACCCAAAATAGGGGTCGTATAACGCTGTTATACAACATGCCTTGACGGTCGTTTATGAGGCGATTTCCACTAGTGTCTTTCAGTGTTAGCCAGTTCAAAAATAGATATGAACAGTGTTATTTGATGGTTGGACTTCCGGTGGTTGCAATTAATAAATTGCACTTGCGTCGCACTTGCATCTTTGTTATGTTTTCTATTGAAAGTGATTCACTGTGCTAATCGTCCGTAATCTATGTGTGCAAATTGATGATGCACCAAATCAACAACCTAAACACTCAATACCATCCCTCACTCCACATTGAAAGTCGTTTTAACCTACGTTCCTATTGGCTGGTGAACATAACCATGGTTTTCTATTGGTTTAGAATCGCTTACATTTCGTGGCCGTTCAAGTGTTATTCAATCAATTAGATCCACGGTTGTGAATCAATATAATTTGCTCACCCACGTGGGTAATTAAAGTATTAATCGTGATTGGCTGAAAATTTAATTTTGTTGTTACACTCCCTTTACATTATTTTTTTAAAATCTAACGCTGTTGAATTTCGGATGCGTATGAGTGGTTGAGATTGTTTATATTAAAATGGTAATAAAATAGTTTTTTTTTTTGAAGATTGGTAATAGAATAGTTAATTATGGAGGAAAAAAAATCCGCAAGAAAAAATAAAGAAGAAAAAAAGGTTTTTAAGAAATGAAAAACTAATAAAAAAGAATAAAATAGAAAAAATATTTATACAATATATTTTTAATATTAGTAAGATGTAATGTATATATATTTTTCTTTCAAGCATAAAATGTTCACATATATATATATATATATATGTTTCCGAATATGAAAAAAAAAAAGATATAGAGATGATTTAGGTTTAAATACGGCAATCAAAAATTCTCACAAGGATTTTTTATCCATGAGATTTTCATAACGTTTTTTAGAGGAAGGAAATAATCAAAGGAAATATTGAAGGATATTACTAATGAAATCATTTTTGGAAGGATATAATTGAAGGAGTATTGCTTTCTTTTGGATGGGTAAAACCAGAAGCGCCCTTACGTATATTACGAACTCTTTCTAAACTCTTTCTGCTTTTCCGTTTTGGTTTTCCCAAGAACCCTAATCCCCTCTTTTGTTTCCTTCTCTTTAGATTCTTAATCGTCGCGTGTCTCTACAGCTGCACATCAATTTGATGTTTGTATTGTCTCTCTTTTTCATATTGCAGGTGACAGCTGATTGATTCTAATGCTGGGTTTTTCTGATTTTTAGGTTTTCTTATTTCGTTTGATTTTGTTTTGCATAAATGTTTCATTATTTTCTTATTAATTTACTTTAATTTGATATATTGCAGGTTTATTCCAACCAAACAAGTCGGATTGAATTTCCCCTCAATATATTCTTCATCTTTTTCTCGAATCGTCTATCTATTCAAACAAAAAGCCAAGAAACATCGCCGCTACCGGATGCCATCACAAAACCTACTTCCACCACCACCATCCATTAAGATTGCATCATGTCAATCAGTAGCGCTACTTGGTTGATACTACAACTACTATGATAAGACGCTGCCACAGCTGCAACATAACACCCCAGGGAGAAAGGTTTCCAAGAAATAAAATTAACATCTAACTTTTAGATTATAAGCAAGTCTGGATATTGTACCAGACGCTAAGATGCCATTACCCATATGACTTATTTTATTTCAATGACTTTATGTTTCCATTGTGCATTACCTTCTAATTTACTCTCGCACATGTAGGTTGTAGGATGTATTATATTTGTAATCTACGTATATGCTTAGATGTCTTTCTTACATGTAGGTTGAAATTTACGTATACTCTTAGCATCAAATCAGTTTAAGGAGGTATTGTTATTCCAATTGTATTGATTTTAGATCATGATAAAGCTCTCTTATTAGTTTTGTTGTGCGTATCTATAACCAAAAAATGCATATAGAAAAAAAAATACAGTTTTGGTTCTGTGATTCATCATAGAAGCATCCAGATGTGAACCCAAATCTAACAATGGTAATGATAATTTAGTTATACTAGTGTAACAGCCCGTGCATTCGCACGGGCTCCATCCAATACTCTTATTTCCTGGTCGGGCTTTACATGCCTCATTCATACTTCGTTATTTTCAAAACAAAACAAAACAGAACAAAACAGAACAAAAAAACAGAAATCGAAATCACTGAGTTCCTTCGTTATTTAAAAAAAAAAAAAAAAAAAACAGAAATCGAAATCAGCAAGTTTAGAAAAAGAATGATTGCAGAGAAGAAATGAGATTGCAGATGAAGCTTTAAGAGAGCGAACTCGGACCTGCTTGAATCAGGTTTGCAAATTGTAATGGTTTCTCACCCTATGTACGCATTCCATAGTTAATGTCTACTCAAATAATTGTGCCATCTGTGGGAGTCGAACTCACAACTACATGGTTGAGAACCATGTGCTCTACCATTTGAGCAAAGATAGCTTTATACCAAGTGGTATTTGAGACCGTGAAATTTACCAATTTTGTATAATGACACTCGAGAGCAAATGATTGACAGACATAAAAGATACCAAGCAAAGAATTTACCGTCAAAAAAGAAACAAAGTCATGAGCAATAGTCTTCGGAAACAAATTCATGAGCAGCAGTCACCTTTGATAAAGTAGAGTGTAAAATTCTTGATTAATCTCGCCAACATTGAGGAACCTTGCCTGCCCAATTAACAACACATATTTTCAGTTAATCGTTGTGTTCTAAATCATAAATATAAACAAATCAAATAGAGGAGTTAGATGAAGGAAGAAAAGCAAACATTGAGAAAGTTGCACTTCATATCTCAAGGTGTGGCTTAGATGAAAAAACAGGGAAGTCGGTGCTATACCGTATCAATTTCATTCGATGGGATATACCAATTACCAATATAAATTAGATAGACCATAAATTGAATAAAAGACTCAAATTAAGAAGCATAAAAAGCCTACCTGGCATATTGGTACTCCTCCAAAGCTTATCGTCAAGGAAGCTACACTTGAATCTCAATAAGCTTATTGACTGGAAAGAACCAACACCACTTCAAAATCTTTGCATCTTACAGAAATTTTAGCTCATAACTACCATGTAGGGAGACATAAAGATGGTTCTTTAGCACTACAATAACGGGTATGGTTTTCTGGTTTTTATGGAGAGTGAGAGTAAAAAGAACTCCCAATCAGGTTCAAACCGAAATAAATTAGTCTCCCACTCTCAGACATTTCTATTTCACCTATTCAGGTTTAATTTAAAAATTATACTCCAAAATTTTTAGTGCATCACATAAGTTTGCAAGACCAAGCTACGCCAAAAAAGCAAAACCACTCCTAACAACACAAATCACAGGGCAAGAATTTCCAGCACTCGGACGTGCACTCTCTCTTTTTTTTTGTTCCTTTAGAATAAAAATTGTGCCGCTTTATCATTAAAAAAAAAAGGTTTGCAAGACTAATTCACAGGGCAAGAATTTCCAGATTCTTACCTTAAGCGGGTATGTCTCTGCCCGCACCCGCAGCTCGACCGTCACTGGTGCATTAATGCTGTCAAAACAAACATAAACATTAGAGTTAGAGTTCAATTCACCTAAACGAATTATAATGTTATTCATCCACTTCACCCAAATGGATGATCTATTATATAAGTTTTGCATTTCTACAGATGGTCCATAGTTTTCTGCCTACGTGACTGTGTGCATAATATAAATTAGAGTAATGATATTTTCAGAGAGTGAATTGTAAAATTATGTAGAAGAAAATGATATTAGTGCTATTATAGATTAACCAACTACTTAAACACTAAATTAATCTCCTTATCTGCTTGAAAATGCGTTTAACCAACATCAAGCAATATTGGGATCCTACCCACTGATTGGTGTATTGTAGAAAAAATAAATTTTAAATTTTTTGCTAGATGAGTTTGTTTTTTTACTTCTTAAAAAAACGACTAAGTTTTAGATTTTCTGTACTTTTGTGAGTGATCTTGAGCCCGTGGCTTCAAATTTTGATGATTTCGTTAGGGTTTAATCTGAGGATTTTTTTTTCCTTCTCATTGTGCCTAAATTGTGTGCATCGCTATCAAGTTGGATTTCAGGGATTCTTGCTTATGCTGGGAGTAATGGTGATGATCTTAATGTCTGTGTATGGATTAAAGGCTAAAGAAACATCATGGTAAACTGGGATTTGTCTAAAGTTTGGTGGATAAAGTGACTGAATTCTCAGAATTAGGTGCAATTTGATATTTTGAAATTGTCGTAACTCTTAATTTTGTATCGTATTTGTTAACCATTTAGAAATTGATTTTCTATTTCAACACATCTGGTATTACTGATGTTGCAGATACAGTTTTGGTGGTAAGACAAAGGTTCATATAACATATGCTTAACTACATACAAGGTTCCTTGATGTGATTAAATCACCCTTATTTTGTTTCAAATACCTATTTTATGGCAAGAAAGGTCGGTACAGTTTCAAATATACTTATTTTACTTTTAATTCGATCTTACCTTTCTTAAAAAGGTTCTTTATAGGGGTTTAAGTAACTATCAGGAGCTTTGTATTGTACCTTGTCAAAAGGGAGAGATTGATCATGACTTTGTTTCTGAAGAATGATTTGCTTATACGTAAGTAAGTAGGGGGTAAGTTTTTAGTTTCCTGTTCATTTATACTTATAAATCAGTTGCACTCAAATGCCAACTAATTATATGAAATCACACTTAGATTAGGAAATTGTACTTGCTATCTTAACTCAAATGGCAGAGCACATGGTTCTCAACCATGTAGTTGTGGGTTCGACTCCCACAGATGGCATAGTAATTTGAGGCAAAAACCTTGCAATAAGTGTTATATATTAATATCATCTGGGTTGCATTTGTAGCAAAGGAATGTCGATAATCCTAGCATTAGCAGAGATGGAATCATTAATTCTTTTTTTTATTTATTATAACAACATGTAGAGAGTATAATTCCTTCCTAAACATGTCGCAAAACTCATATACATTGCACTTAGCAGCTTAGGTAGATATAGATAGATAGAAAACACCACATTATATTGTCGCTTGGAAAAATTAAATGGGTTAAATTAGGAATTTTTCAGTGTTCAGCCCTTTTGAGCATATGGTAAATATTGTTACTAACACAATATTCAAGATGTGATTCCATTCCCTAGATATCGGGGAAATATAAGTTTGAAGAAAGAAATCTAAATGATGCCTTTCCTTGGTATGATATGAGGCCATTGGTATATTGCAACACAGTCTAGCAGTAGCGGATTTCCAGAAGTTCCCCCTGCCTAAAGGTAATAACTAAGCGAAAACACTTGGTGCAGGACATAAAGAAGAAGAAAAAGATGGTCCAAAAAATGGACAAATAAAATGTAAAGGAGTGGATGAGGTGGCATCAATCTAGGGATTCACAAATAATACACGCTCTGTTAATCTATGGTTGGAGATAGTGTTACCCCATGAACTGTTTATGGACCGTCATTTTTGGACCGCCTCTAGCCGCTCTGATAACTAAGCAACTTTTCTGCAAAATATTATAAAATTATAGGTATTATTAAATATCTGATAAATTTCGTTGTTGTAGATATTTTTAAATATATTATAAATTTTGCTTCTTAGGAAGATGGTTTCTTATTTTCCCATACTTTAATGGCAATCACTAAGCTATAAACTAAGTCATACTTCTTAGGAAGATGGTTTCTTATTTTCATACTGGTTCAACATATACTATTTCTATGATAATGATGTTGAAAATGCTGCTGCGGCTAACCAACATAACAATCATTCAACTCCATTACCTTAATATTGGATTCCACCACCTCCGGATGTGATCAATATTACTGTCGACGCGACTTGGAAGATTGGTAGGTCAGTTTGTGCAGTAGTTGCAAGGAATCATATGGGTATTTTCTTACTTGCAAAGTCTGACATAGCTGACTGCTACAACCCATTGACTGCCGAAGCGTCGGGTTTCTATTTGGCCATTTCTATTGCTAAGAAATGGGTTATAAAAAAGTTGTCATTCATGGAGATGCGCAGAAAGTTGTTAAATCTATTCAGGGTTCTTCGGCAAGAACACCATGGAGACTCACTCCATTCATTGACAAGATCAGGCAGAAGTTACTTAATTTTGATCAAGTTGATTTCAGTTATATTCCGTGAGATGCCAATGAAGTGGCTTACCAGCTCGCTGCTTATGCCTTTCGGCACAATGTTCACAATACGTGGACATCTTCTCAACCCCCTTCTTGCATAACTTCCTATCTTCAGAGGGAAGAATTGCAAATTCTGTAGTTTAGTTTTTTTTTCCTGTAGTTTTTTTTGCTTTGTTTTGTGCTGGTGCTTTGCCATGCCAAGAATCAAAAAAAAAAAAAAAAACTTTCAATTATATGGTGATCATTCTATTACTTGATTATAGTTCCCGCTATGGTCATAAAAGACAAAGCGAAGACTAGAGAGAAAAATCACATCATACTAACTGCCTAGAAAAATCACATCCTATAATTCATGGATACAATATGATCACCTAAAATATGTATAATTCATTCTCTCTTCGTTCCATTTCTGATGAAGATTCAAGTTTTTTCTTAAGTTCCTTGATAGATGGAGATTTTAATTAAAAAAAATAAGAAAAAAAAATCTACCAACAATACTGTTACAATACATCTTGGGACTTCTAAAGAAAAATTAAATATACTGATTGAATACTTTTATCAAGGGTATTAAATGAAGAAAAAAAATATGCCTCTCTCTCTATTGCTTAATTAGTGAGAAAATTCCTAACCTTTATCCAAAGTTGAACGAAGGGACAATATAATATGCATTTATCTTTGTGAGTCGGATATATAGCACTAGCATGATCAAAAGACAAAGTGAAGGCAAAAGAAAAAAGTTCATTGTGATTATCAATTAATGGGTAAACATGTATTCAATTGAAATCATTCACCCTGCAACTAAATTAGGAAACATGTAAGTCATTGATTTTAGATTACTAAATTGTTGGAGATGTTCTAATGCAACTGGGCAAAAAATTAATAATGTCAGATAAATAGTAATTGATGCTTCAGTTGTAAGTTATAGTGTAGTGTGACGAACGCGCGTCACACTAAATTAACAATTATTTATTGGATAGATAGCAATTGTTGCTTCAATTGTATGTTGCAATTGCTAATTAACTCTATTGTCTTAAATATCATTCTATTTGTTTTGGAGTAGGTTAGATTCGTTTGAATTAACACATGTACATCGAATAGAACGGCCAGGGCGGGGCCGCCCTGCAACTCCTCATCCAAATTACAATCTTACCAGGTGCGTTCTTTCATAATAATCCACAAAAAAAAAATATTGCAGGAAACCATAATTCACAAATCATATTCAATTGCATAACAAGATGGGTTGCGATGCATTGATTTTAGATTATTAGATTAATTAAATAAATTCTAATGAATCTAGACAAACAATGCGCAATGTAAGAAGGGGCATCACACGCAAGTTAACAATTATTATTGGATAGACAGTAATTGTTACTTCAGTTGCAATGTTGCAATTGCTAATTAACTCTATTATTCATGTCTTACGATATCAGTTTATTTTTTGAGTAGGTTAGCTTTGTTTCAATTAAGACATGTACCTTCTAATTTAAACGGCGGGGCGGGCGAAGCCCCGCCACTCCCAATCAATAATGATGATCTTACTACGTGCATTCTTTCATATTGATCCACAGAAAAATAATAATGCATAAAACCGTAATTCACAAATCATGTCCAATTGCATAATAACATTGACTGGAATGCTAGATTAATTGTAGATATTTTTTTTAATTGAAAAAAGAAGGTTGTATTGAAAATAATTAGAAATGTTTTAATGCATGTGGATAGCAAATTAAGAATGTCAGATAAGAAACTAAATTGTGGCAACTTTAAATTATATGGTGTGGTGTGGCGAGGACGTGGTTAGGTAGTAATTGTTGCTTCAATTGTATTTGCAATTGTTGATTAACTCTATTATTCATGTTTTAAGATATCAATCATTTTTTTTTTATTTTTTTTTGAGTAGGTTGGCTTTGTTTCATTTAAGACATGTTCCATGGAATCTGAACCGCCGATGCGGGGCGAAGCCTCTCTACTTGCAATCAACAATTAAGATATTGCCAGGTTAGCTATGTTATATTAATCCACAAAAAAAATTATGCAGGAAATCGTAATTCGCAAATCATTTTCAGTTGCATCATTAACAAGATAGACTTTGTGCGTTGATTTCAGATTAATAAATTAATTAGAGATTTTTTTTGTATTGAAAAAAGAAGACTGTATCAAAAAGAATAAGAGATGTTTTAATGCATCTTGATGACAAATTAACAATATCGGATAGGAAAATTTAAATTATGGTGTGGCGAAACCCCGTTACAGAAAATTAACAATTGTCTTTTGGATTTAGTAATTGTTGCTTCTGTTGTATTTTCCAATAGCTAGCTATTTTAATTATTCATGTTTTAATATTTTAATTATTCATGTTTGAGACACCTAGACGGGGCGAAACGGCGTTATTCTTAATCAGCAACTATGAGCCTAAATAAGTATATATACATACAATGTCACTTCAATCATACTATGTCATGTCCTTTTTGCCATACTTGGTAAAATAACTGAAGAGATAAAACATAAAAAAAAAAAAAAAAAAACTGCAGTGATCAGTGTGACCGAAGACGACACAAAGTGATAAAGCCTCAACGATGGAGTGGATGAAGAAAATAATACAAGTTGGAGTTTCTTAGGTTATCTATTTATGTGTTGCATAACAGCTTATCTATTGGATTTCTTGATACCAGTTTATTGCTTGCGCATTGAGTGTTTCTTTTGCCGTTCAAACTTAGTATTTAATGGTTATTATTTGATTTTTTATCTTTGACTAATCATTATACTAAGAACAAACTATATACTAATTGTAATCCAAATTAATGGTTATATATTTTTTTATCGTATCTCAGAAAGACATCAAATAGAAGTCATTGATAACAATTTATATTTTCCCCTTTAAGTTACTTGCATTCTAATTAAAAACGCGCCCCGCCACACCATAACAGGAACAATCACCCTACCCGGTGCGTAGCACGGGTTACCGACTAGTCCTTCCCATAAACTTTGAATCTCCATATTTACCTCCACCGAAATAGCTTTATGTCTTCTCTGAAAATCCTGAGCAACATTCCCCTCAAAGTCTCAGTTAGAATCTTGAATGAAAGAGTTAATTTGATGTAAAATTTACAGACACCTTGTGCTGAAACTAGCTACAAGTTACAATAGCATCCCAACATTTTAATCCCCCAATGGCCCAATAGATCATATATAGAATTCAAATAAGATTTTTTCCTCAATTACTCAAAAAACTGAGCTCTAACATACTACTTAGAATTAAGAATCTAGAAAGACCAAGCTTGGATTTTCTCCAAGTTACAATGTGTCATATTTCCTGCTGCCATGAGCTGTCATGCGCAGCTGAAGATAACGAGATAAAGTTAGATTGGAAGAGGAGAACAAGAGGCCTGCGAATAAAAGGTTGTTGAGTTGAGAAGAGGGTGATGGTGAGGGTTATTTCAAAATTTTGTGTACCCCAATAAGCGGGGATTCTTTTATAGGACAAGTTTCAGTAATAACAAACAGACAGTAGTATCTCCCCAACTCCCCTTTACGCGGAATTGCAAGCCATCTCTTCAGCAGTTGGGATACTTTCGGAGGGAGCAGATGGGGGGCGAGGTTTTTTCTCAATGCAAGGCTTCCGTGGTCTCTTTGGCTGAATCACGTCAACTGTCTCGGATGGGATACCAAGCTGCAATACAAGAATAGATAAATATGGTAAGAAAATAAGGCAAGAAGAGAATCATAAATCACTGAAAAACCTGAATAATAACTTCTTGGACACCAGGAATAAGCAGAACCATGCAATTTGGATACATTTAAATATTTCCAGTTTCTGATGTAAAGACGGAGTCCTCAAAAGGTTCCAACAACATGGCTCCTGAAATTAGGAGGCCACTCTGCCTGATCCCAAAAAATCAGAGTGATCTATGGTTTTATATGTGCTAGATGAGCAATCACATAGCTTCCAAAGCACCTCTGAAAGTTATAAGCGTTCCAGGTCAAGCTCAATTTGGTGAGACTGCTCTTCGTCAAAATCACCTATGGGCTCTGGTTGTGGAAATAGCCTCAAGCCATATAACTACCAACTTACTGCAAATTCTCTTCACACACTGTGATGCAGGAGCATATTGTGCCTAAATTGAAATGTTTTAATTTCGGAATGTTTTACTAGTTTCTTTTCTTAGAAGGGTGTTTAGGGCGTTTATGTCCTTAGATTTAGGTTTCTTCTCCTAGGGGTTTCGTTCTAGTATAAATAGGCTGTTAGGTATTCTTTTAGAGGTAGACTTTGATATTATTCTTATTAACGATTCTTAATCGATTATAATCTGCGGATTATGGAGAGTGTTGGGTTTTAACCTAGACTCGATTTATCTTACGTTCTTTAGTGTTCTTTCTCTTGTTCTATTCGCTATTTTCTATTCGATTCGATATTTCTAAGTGTTAGCTACCCTAGAACTGCATCACACTGATGGTGGTGAAAGATCACAATGAAGCAACAATTTCCTTTGTAACATGCACAGAATTACATCTTGTTACAATCATGAGGTGTGTGGACAATGATATCAGGACCTCATGGACAACTAAATCTTGCAAACAAAGGTCTTACAAGTATATAATAATCAAGAGGACTATGCATTTATTCTTTATACTGGAATCTCCCAAAGAAAATGACCAAATGCAATCTAGATTTTACACACCTTGTAACCACAACCAGATACGCATGCCTGAAAACAAACCTGGAAAAAAAAATGCACATACGAAAGTTACTTAATAAAATACATGATGACTCAATTACAGTTATAAATGGCAAAATATTAATCCATAATGGCTTAAAAGAAAGTCTCCTCACTCTACAATCTCATCTTTCCTTCAATCCATGTACCACACAGCTGGATATGGCGATTGGCATATTATGCATATAATGTTTTAATCCTATTAGTTTTTCTCATATACAACCTCGATAAAACAAACATTCTGATACCTCAGATTAATAACGCTAATGCGAGGCATAATCACATATGATTTATATCTTACAATCTCATGGTGATCAATGGCAGGCAAAAATGTCGACTCCCTCGAACCTCAAAAGCCATGGGTTCAACTAAGCAGTGTATCCTCATCTAACAAGTAAATGGCGTGCATATAATATTTAATAATGGGAAAATGGTTAGAAGAGAAACCTTCGAGTAATCGTCGGATCCTGGGGAACGATCAATGAAAGCACTCCACTGCTGGTCCTTGAAAACTGGATCCTTGTAGCATATCTCGTTACACTCTTCCACACCTACAACAAAACAAACGTTACCACTGCTAATATGTCAAATCGAACTTAGATTTTTCAGATTATGTGCTCATCTGTATAATCACATATTGTCCTTGTTACTGTTAAAGGATTATATTCACGGAGTATAACCATGATAGGGATAACGTGACGCAAAAGGAAAGACATGTTCCACTTCAAGATATCAGCTGTAAAAACCATATCAAAAGTAATAATTTGCATTTCTCTTTTACTAGTAAAACTTCTAACATTAGTATCAATTACGAGAAACACATTAGAGATGTAAAGAAGTCGTATAATGGAAATGAGCTATGTGCCACAGTCGTTCCAATCCCAATGGTCTTATTTATTTGCATTTCTTAATGAGAGAAGCTGAACAGCTGGCAGCTTCCTAGAGAGAATATCATATATTAACTTTCCTACGCGTATCCTTTATTATCCGATTTTCTCGGGTATCTTCGTATTCAAACAAAGAAAAAACGGTTAACTCGAGAATCTCACAGATAAATGGAATCTTTAAGGAGTTTATATACCCATAGGGATACACTCATGTTACATCCTTTAAATGCTTGGGCATCGTAAAACATATTACGACAAACTGAAATCACTTATGGCTGCCAAATAATGCTAATACGACAAACATAAAACCATAGCAATTGATTAGGGCAGTGCTAGAGTAAGTAACCGCTTTAACTGCGTACCCTCTACCGCTCTGACGTGGACGCCATCTGAGAATCTGAACACACCTTCATGGGTGTGGGCCCAGGCGCCTAGCATGCAACATAACTGGCTTTTTGTGGTTCACATTGCATTGTCCTGATACTCTAATGGTAATATTCATACAGATGATAACATCAAACAGTAAAAATAAAAATGAAACACACTACACATATCACCTACTTTTATCACAAGCTATTACGAAATGAAGAAGCTAACACGACTCCTAATAAAATTTAGGAAAGAAACAAAGTGACACTTACATTCTTCCCATGTATCACCATCAGCATTACAACCTTTTTTGCAGAAAACTCTCCCTGCAAAAAGTTACCAAATGTTATATTCAATTGAAAACATCAGAATGTTATCATGAACCATTAACGAGGTTCTCATTTCCATTAACGAGGTTCTCATTTCCATTTGCATGAATCTATTAAAGACGAAAAAGATGCCATGTATGACTTCTTAGGGTTGCTGATACTGATTGTACCCCCACCCTTCTGTTCTCACTGAAGTCAATACATGTAATTCCTTTAGAATTCAAACGAATACTTAATACCTTATACCTCTATAGTCAATATTTTTCTAACAACAACCAAAACATGTTAACTAGTCTAGGAGATGTGTGCATGTATGTAATTCATGCGACCCCATATTCTATAACTTCAGAATTAGGAATTGAATTACTTGTACAACGAAAACATACAAAAATTCCCTCGGCTTGATTCCAACTCCAATAACAAGAAACAAGAAAGAAACATGGAAAATAGTCCAACAAATGCAAATAATTAAAATAAACAAATCTCTAAAAGAAAGGGAACAAATTAGAATTCCCTTTTGTGTTGCAAATTCAAATGAAATTGAAGATTACTATAAGTAGAAAACCTAGAGACGAGAAAAACAAATTACCCAAACAGACAAATAAAGGTTTAAAAACAGATAAACACCTTAGAAGGGAGAACAGATGAACAAAGGACTAACAGATTGTGCCAGTAAAGAAGATAAAGAATGAGGAAGAGATTTGTTTTTACATGGAATCTGCGTGAGAGCTGCGTACTTCTTGGTGCATTGGCTTCCACAAGGAGGAGTCCATTGTTGAGGAAACATCTTTCAAGAAGATGAGAAAGAAAGCTCTTTCTCCTTCTCCCTCTCTCTGGTTAATTTTTTACAAGAACGAGGGGAACAAGGAGGGAAAGACAAGGGAAGGCCAAGACGAATTTTAGAAAGAGAAAAGAAAGAAGGAAAAAGATTTTTGCAGGACAAGAATCCATTAAATAGCTTGGTCTTGGTGGACATTCGGTAACCCGGAACCCGGAATTCAGTTTTACGTATCCGGTGCGACAAATAGGACTACCACTCTACCAGTCTACCACCTAGATCAAACGTGCTTTGAGCCCTCCCTAAATTCTACCTCCCCTCCCACTCCACAGATTACCTAAATACCCTTTATAGCAATTGACTAAGTTATCCCCAATTAACATTAGAAATTACTAGTATACCCTTTATATAATTATCATATATATACCTAATCCTAACCTTAAACCAAATCAAAAACTTTGGTTTCTTCTCCATCTTCTCCTTCAACATTCGGCTGCCTCCCTTCTTCTTCGTTTTTTTTTCATCGCAAAATCATCGTAACTCGTCGATTTACGAAAAATTAATCGTCGTTCGTTCTATATAACATGACGAGGACGAAATCAAAGGCTGGTCGAGGTGACACACAACAAAATCCTCCAACGGATCCGATTGAACCCACCCTTGCCGAAGTTCAACGTCGAAATCGAGTTGAGTGTGGAAAAGACGATATGGGCGCGATTCGAAGGTAATTTCGCAAACCCATTTCATCCTATTTGATTATTATTGTGTGTGTATGAAGTATTATGTTGAATTGATTGTTGAATCGAGAAATTTAGGACGAAAAATGCAGTTTCATAGACACATTCGGCTCCCAAAAAAAACCAAAATAGGGGCTGAATGCTCTATTATTCATGAGCACGAAAAGCTATTCGGCCCCTATTTCCAAAAAAA
>JAJJMA010214553.1:0-10628 GCA_023529015.1 Papaver nudicaule | reverse complement strand
ATCCCATGCAATAAATTTCGATAACAAACTACTGTTTATAAGGATTGGAGAGAAAAGGAAGAAGCCATCAACTTCAATATCAAGTGCGATTCACCCTTTGCTTATTAAATTAATGACTTCTTCTTCTTCAAATCAAGTTTCTTCAATTACTTCTCAACTCCAAAGAGCTAATATCAAAGACTTCAGTCTGTTGAGCATCAGAAGGAATGTTGGAACACAAGAAGCAGCATCAAAGGCAGCTGAGGAATGGACCTATTCATTGATTGGAAAACTTATGACAGAGGAGGAGATTGAAACCATAGAAATCAGGAAGGAGATGAATAGGCTATGGAAGAGGTATAAAGGCAAGGAGGTCAGAGCAGTGGGAAAGAATCTGTTTCTTTTCAAACTTAACAGTAAGCCAGATGTTAACCGGATCCTGAAGAATGCTCCATGGAATTTCATAACATATCATATGAATCTCCAGGAGTATACTACTGCAATTGAGTACAAGGATTATGAGTTCACCCATCAGTTATGGGAAGTCAAATTTATGAACATGCTCCTTCAACATCAAAGTGAGGAGTTTGTCAAAGAAGCTTGTGCAGAACTTTGAGATTTAATTGATACTTATCCCAAGAATTCCAAACCTAGGGGATACAACATGGTAACAGCTTATGTCAAAGTGCCACTGAAAAAACCACTACTTAGGGGTGGTTGGTGGGTAACAAGCCCTGGAAAGGCAGTTTGGCAGAGATATCACTGGGAAAGCCAGCCACATTCACTCTGTGACAAATGTTTCATTGTTGCACATGATGAAGCAAACTGTGATGAAATAGCTGAGAATATGAAACTAAGAGAGTTATCCCCTGAAGAATATCTGAGTTCTTACCAAGAGCTATCAAGGAAGCATAATGTATCAGTTAGTGATAACATAGAACAGATGATAATGGTGTCTAGTTGCCAACTAGACACCATGATTAGGTGTTAAGTTGACAAGTTGACACGAATGAGTGAACCCGACGTGACTCGAACACGCATCCTCTGATATGGAGTCAGTTGTGCTACCATTGCACCACAGATTCAATTGGTAGATTGAGAAATCACTAGTGATGTGAAGAGAAATGTACATGGAATCTTGCAGCAATGTTTACTAAAGTTAGATTTCATGGCCATCAAAATCAATCAACAGTTGAACATTCCAGCAGAAAGACCAGATGATGCAATATGAGAATCACAACAATGACTACTAATTGTTTGCATTTGTTGTAGTAGGATCAAGGGTTGTCAGATAGAAATATGGGATGCCATGGCCCTTATCATGAGCTAATCCATCACTAAACGAGGCGACATTCCTAGGCATAATCAAATGATTATATGTCAAAACCAGCGATTCAATGAATACTGACAGAACTTAGTACTTGGAATTTTTCATGAAGATTCTTTATTTTCAAAAATTAACAAAACTAACTTACCCAAATAGAGCTCATCCAAGTTCACCTATGGTACTGCATGAACAAACTAGCTAAGTCATCTACCCAAAAATTTAAAAAATTATACATTTCGTTGCACCATGGGTTTCACAATCGAAGTTAACTTATAATATCAGAAATATGCACATAAACACAAGTTATATATATATGGGTCAAAGGTACATACAGAGAGATTTGAGTACCTTAAGACACCCCAAGTATCCTGAGAAACCAACCATCGAGCAGTAGCAACACCATCTTTGTGGTTAGGTTTCTTATGTTGGACTAAAAGTGTACGCCTTAGAGCTTTTGCAAACTGTATACAACTACAAAGAAAAACAAGTGCACAACAGAAGACGCTTACCACCAGCTTATCCATTTCTTGTTACTCAATGGAAATACTCGAATCAACTGAAACGATCTACAAGCGGATGAACAAGTGCAGTATTTATAAAACAAATTTATAAACTTTAATAGCTAAACTGAATGGTTATATATCGGACATCTCGAGGTCAATCAAATCGAAATAGACAAACAAATCGAATCAAAAAAACAAATTTAAAATTTGATATCACAATCACCACCATCAACAAACCAAATTAATTCATACAATAAACCTTTACCTCTACAACCACCATAACAGCCGCCACCATCATCAACTTGTTTGATATCCTCCATCAAACTAACTCAATTCGATCAACTAGTTTGATATCCTCCACCACCAGCACGCCACCATGAGATTCAACTTCAAATCAATCATCATCATCTTCACCGCCTCTTCGTTTTTCGCCACCACCATCTTCGTTTTAAGAAGAAAGCAAATAGTTTTCTCTGACTGTGAAAAATCTAGATCTGAAACGATGAAAACATAATAGAGAAGGGTACCTAAGGTATTATGAAAATATTTTTTCAAGGAGGACTTTATAATTACCCCTTTAAAGGGTAATTGTCAAGACCCATGAAAAGGAGGGGTTTTTGTTTAATTTCCTCTTTCTTTTATCAATAAATTGCGCTTCCCTCTATGTAGATTTGCTTTAAAATGATACTAGTATAAAAACAATATATCTGAACCTTCAAATTAGAACTCCACATTGGAGAGCTTGCGATTGTTTACTAGGAAATACAGGACTAGGTTAATGGACCTCATGGTCTAAGGCCCTTTCCCAAATCTCTTGATTTGCCTTGTCACGTGGTCAGGCAAATGTAATTTTGCACTATAGAAAAACAAACAAATCTAATTAAAAAGCTCATTGAATTTTATTTTGTTAGAAATAATGATTGTGGGGAGATGTGTATGAGAGATTAAGAAGGAGAGATAAATGTGATATATTATAAAATCTTAAAGTAAGAGAGAGATAACAAAAAAATAGGAGAGAGAAGAACTATTTATAGAGAAAAACTCTCTCGACAGAGAAAGACTCTCCCGACGTCGATAGAGTCTCCATCGATCGCTAGATTGTCCATCCAATCCGGCAAACATGCAGTTTCAGGGGTTTGCTTGGCCGTTTTGGTGTTTTAACCCCTCCATAGTGGGTAGAATAAGTCAAAACCATAGGAAGGGGCCTAACAGAGATAATATCTTGACAAGTTAGGCTTGTAGAAGCAACACTGCTAATGGGGGGGACCAACCCCGTCCCCCCTTAAAACCGTGCCTAAATTTTTTTTGTCCTATATGGGAAAAGTTGTCCCCCCCTGGAATTAAGCCCCCCATTAGCAATGTTGTGTAGAAGGTCTCTAAAATGACCTTGAGTAAGAAGGGTGGATTTTCCCCACTGGCGAGATGTGCGATTGGCGAGTGACTGGCAAACTCCCAGCTGGTTCCTAGCATCTGATTCCTAGCTTAATTATTTCCTGTAAGCTTATAATAAAGCTGACAACATGCTCTATCAGGGTATTTATTAAAGAGCTCCATAAGCGAACCTGATCAAAATAGCTAAACACACCGTAAATTCCCTCAAAGCCACCTTTTCTCATGAAAAGTTTTTTGGGTGGTTCACATTGTTTTAGTGTGAGCTTCACTATTCCCAATAGGTATGCATCATCACCACCTTTAGGAGAGTTTCTGTGATGGTTTGTTTAGAACGATTTTATAACAGATGGGCAGCGTTTGTTTTGCGACAAAAAACACGTCGTATCAAGGAAATTCTCAAGTCAGCAATGAGTTCACGAGTGGGCTTGTTGTTGGGCTCATTGTGATTCAAAAGAATCAAAACAATGGTTGTGCATTTTTGTTCCTGTAAGATTATGCACAGCGTGTAAACACATTGGTTGTCCCAGATTAATTGAGCTAGTTTTAAATATATACTTATATTTCTAATCTTACTTTTTTGATTGATTATTGTTATTAAATCTGATATGTATTGTGCCGTGAATGTTCTAGAGGATTCTAGAATATATGGGTCGGTGCAATACTTGGTGTGTTTCCTAAGTTAGGTGTTTCCTAGTATAGGACTTCTAGGATTAGGAAATCCTGGGTACTTAGGGAACAAGGTTGTGTAGCCTATAAAAGGACCCTTGGGGTCAGAGGTATAGGCATCATCTTCTTGGATTATTTGTGGCTTCCACAAACAAACTAAAAACACGACTCCAAAACGGCGTCTCTCCTAGTAGCCCCGCAATATTTTCCATTGATACACGGATGAAAGAATTAGTAATAGCACGATCTTCAAAGTCGGTGTAATTGGTCGCCATATCGATTTTGTGATGAAAAAAATTGAAAATTTGAAGGGAGAAAGAAGGAATCAATGGAAACAAGATTGATTGGGGTGGATTTGTCAAAGAGGATGAATTCTTTGAAATAATAAATTTCGTAAGGGAAAAAAGAGTTTATATAGAAGAGATCCCAACGACTATTTTTTTTTTGAGTTTTGAAAAAAGAGTCCTTGGGGATCTAACGGTCAAGAAAAACTAGGTAGATGGATGGTTGGATGTTGAGGTGTAGAGGGGGTGTAAGGGAAAAAAGGTCAAACGGTAATATTTTTGGGACGGAAACTCAGTTCCCGCATGAGTTTTTGGCGGAAACCGAGTTTCCGTAAAAAAAACCCTACGGTAACTGAGTTTCCGCCCTGCGGATACTCGGTTTCCTCCTCGCATCTCTATTCCTATTGCCTGCTACCAGTTGGTAGCAGGCAATAGAGAAACCCATCTCTATGTCTATTGAATATGGATTTTTTACATTATAGTAGTTGCCTATCTCTATTTAATAGGGATATCTCTATTCAATAGGAACCATAGTGCTTGCTCTAAGACTATTTCGACACCCACCGGCCACCGGCAAACAAAATCGGGTGGGCCGGATTGGATGAGCGGATTTCTGGACCGCTCATATGTGTATATATCCGTGCTCATAGACCACCTGTTTTGCAGACCCAAGTGCCGGACTGCTGGGAGAGAAGTGTAGAATTGCACCTATTGTGTTTATATTGGAAGTTTGGAACTGGAGCCAAGCCATTTTTAATCAAAAATCAAAGGAACTGAGAGGGTTTTACAGGAGAATAATCCATCCTCCATCTCTAATCAAGCAATCCATTATTGAGGGATTCTGGATTCACCCATTTTCAGGTACTTCTCATACACTCTCTATGTTATCAATCCAAAAATGAAAGAAAAAAAAAACCTAGTGTATTAACATTAGGTTTTGATTTTCACCTCCTGCAATCACTACTAGAAATAGCCCATTTACTAATGGAAATAAAGAGTTACAAAAAATAGAATCAAAAATTCACTAACCCTTTTAAAGTGTTAAGAATGTGGCGTTATAAATCTGTTACTGTTATTTGTAACTTTTTAAATCAGTTATTCATATTAAAGTTTACTAACACTTCATTTCCATTACAATAAAAACACTAACACTATTTATGCTTATTAAGTTGGCTACTTATAAAATGACATGTGTCCATTAGGAATTCTATAACGCATGGATTCCATTACAAATTTGTTAGAGTTCAAAATAGAAACATGTCATTTTCAGGTCAGAAGACCTGAAATCCCGGTCTCCGGCCACCTGAGATGTCAGGTCCGGTTACCTGAGATGCCAGTTCCCGGTAACCTTCAGTCACCTGAGATGTCAGGCCTGGTCACCTGAAATGCAGGCCCGGTCACCTGAGATGTCTTCCGGTGACCTGAAATTGTGTCAGTTCCGTCACCGTATACGTCAGACCGGTGACCTGAAACTGTGTCAGTTCCGGCATCTTATAGTGCCGGATTCTGGTCACCTGGAAATTAAAATTTACAAAAATAGAAAAATTCAAATAACAAAATCTGAAATTTTCATTTATCTTCATAACCATTTACAATGCAAATTGTTTATCTGGTTCTAGGAAAAAAACTGACAAGCAAACTACATAGGAGAGTATCTACCACCAGTTGCTTTGTAAGCTTACAACATTTGAGTTACCATAGGAATTCAGTAGTAAGCTTCGTAATTTACCATGGTATCTACCACCAGTTGCTTGCCTCTGGAGAGTGAAGTGAGTTGGAGCCTCACACTAGGCCACTGAGTCCAGCTACAGCACCAGCAGTAACTCAATAATTTCGGTACTTGTCAGTTGATTTCTTCAGAGATAAGGAACCTGCAGCACTTGGTGTAGAAGCTGTGGTACTTGATCCAAATGTAGGAGCAGTTGGGGTTGGTGTTGCATTTCCAAGGCCCTGAAACACAAACAAATAAGAACTTCAGCATTTGACACATAACGACTTAAGTTAAAACAACAACTAGTTTGCAGTCAATAACAAAACCCAACAAGACGATATAGAAAAATCTGTAACTAAGGCATTGAATTTTTGTAGTTTATGAGATATTCGTCATATTTTCCCTGGTTCCCTCATAACCCCCTAATCGACTTTTTAAGAAGAGTAATTGTCAAACAGCAAAAGAATAGCCATTTCCCAACACGTCTAGGTATCCAGTGGACAAATAAAGAGAATAGGAATAGGTCAATTTAAACAGTAATCACCTTTCAGAAGTTGGACAAAGAAGCGACCCTTGCTTAATGACCTTTCCAACACGAATCAGCACAAGTTGCATAAACAAGCATCTCACTAGTATTCCAACCTCCGCTGCATCAAAATGTTGTTCATCACGAATCACAATTCAATAAGCAACAAATTTAAAACAAAGAATCTCACATACCATAACAAGCGAATTTTAGCGCTAAAAGTAAGAATTCATTCTGACATGCAAGGTACTATATCACAGAACTATATACTTCTCATTACTCAGCATATCATTAAAAACTAGCAAAATGTAATATAACTGACCAAGAACAGAAACATTAACCCTGGCAATCAAATTTGAACACTAAGGCTAGAGTACCATCTTCCCAGTTTAAAAATGCATTTCTTCTCTTATTAAACAAAGCCATTACAATGACCATAGCTAGCTGGTTAACGGTAACTAGCATTATCGGAGTAGTAGTAGCAATAGACACAAATGAATGAATATCTAGAGAAGCTACTAATGACTGCGCATACTTATTGATGTGGAAATCATCAGATTATTTATATCTTTTATGGGCTGCTTTCATCTGAGATCACGAGATGAAATTCCCTGAGATCGTAACAGCTGAAACAAAACGCACGAAGAACACGGCAAGTTTTATACTAGGCACAATACAATTTTAACGCTAACCAGTAAACAGCAAACCGTTTTAAAGAGTAGTCCATTAATTGTAACCTATACTTACAAGTCCCATAAGATCATTTCAGACTATGGGTTTTAGTACCTCAATCTCTACCAAATTGTGCTAGGTGAACAGGACACTGACAGCTACCATCTTACAAAACCTACATCTAGGATGAATCAACCCTTTGAATGCAAACAATCAGCTGGTTATCTTCCATCATAGATGTAGAACTTTGAGTGTGGTATCTGTTAACAATAGTTGTAAAAGGGCTGTTCACTTAGCACGATTTGCTGAAGTGCTGATAGGGAAAAGAAAAAGACACAACAAATACTGGATCAAATTAACTAAATTATGAGTACTGCACATATTCGCAATCTATCTCTACCTACCATGAGATTACAATCCAGGCATCAACCGAAATTCCCCACTTTATGACTACACATAAAAGATTAGCAGCAAGTAATATGCACTGGATGGAAGTACTCGAATAGATATAAGCCGTAACCGTAAGAAACATTATTACCTTATTGTGCATCCCTTGGTTGCAGGACAATTTAACTGCATCTTTTTCCAAGTACCTCGTGGAGTACTTGTTGACCAGCTCCATATCTCCCTGCAAATACCAAACAATGACATTGTTAGTGAAGATAACAGATTATTGAATGAATTTCAAAACAAACAAGAGAGTCCAATTATTTACAGACCTGCAATTAGATTTTTATTATTACTCATGTATTCAATTTACAATATCATTGTTATAGTTACAAAAAATAGAATTTTCAATGCACTTCAATCTTACATCTAAAAATGAGGAAACCCAACAGATACAAAACTTCACACATCAGGGATCTTTGAATCTCATTGAAAAAAGCTTAAATAAAAATACATTCAACCTGTTTTTTGAGCTGTGATTTCGATTACAATCAACATCTGAAATTTCCAGAATGAATGGTCTAGCTAGGCTGCAAAAACAAAGGAATAGCAAAATTAGTTTACTTCATAAACCATGTAAGATTCATAGGAAATGGACAGAAATGTACCGCAAGAATCAATAGCTAACACTCACTGAAAGTTCTTCATACTTTTTTTCGAAAAAAAAAACACAAAAAAAGAAATAGAACGGAGAAAAATAAAATTAGCTCATTTAAATTAAAAATTAAAATTATAACTAAATTAAAATTGAAATTTTTTAAAATTGAAATCAAGACATAAAATAAGTATAATTATTATTATGTATCTAATGAATAATGAACCATTACAAATCAAAAAGGAGAAAAAAATGAACCATTTTCTAATCTCATTTTTACATCAAAAATTCATGTTTAAGCACACACATTTATAGAGCAACTACAGATACGACTGATTCAGGCGGTATATTCTTCAGTTGGTTGATTAAAGTCTCACAGTAGTCTAGTCCTCCTTTCAATGGATATAACGAAGAAGAAATTCTGCCAACAAAAACAGCAGAAGGGAGATCAGATTTAGAACAAACAAAAACAGCACAAAGGAGATCAGATTTAGAACAAGCACTACAATAGATCTAGATCTGGTAAATATAATAATACTTCAATCAAAAATAAAACAAAAATAGAGCCTATGCAACAAATCTAACAAGGAAAACGAAACACACCTCTTAGATTATAATCTTAAAGACAGCTAATATTTTTCATCACGGAAATCACAAACTAGGTATGATTTTGGCGTTTGCTTTTGCTCTAAAAAGAAAAAGAACAAAAATCAATTGATAACTTGGTCTAATGTGCTGGATCTGCAGATTTATGATGAGAAAATAGAGATTCCTATCAGTTATCAGAAATTAAGTTGATGGAGAATGAAGGCGAAAGAGGATAGGAGAGAGCGAGAGAGGCAGAGATATGAGTTAGTCTTAGGGTTTTTCACTATCTTCTTTGCTTATATACTAAAGATCTTTGATTTGTATTCTAGAGATTGATCTCAACGAGATTTAGGGCCAGGATTCTGACATGTAGCTTCCTTTGTTAATGTCGGTGGAGAAATCTAGCTGTTTACCACGTGTAAACCCGAAGCATTTTATCTTATTTGTTTTTTTTGAACTTTCTTTCCTGGTTTGTAAAATTAGTGCATTTATATGACCTTACGGAGCATATATGACATTATGTTAGGCAGGAATATAGTCTTATGTACAAATTTAATCTTATGCACATGTAATAAACAACGATTTATAAAAGGCCCGTCAAGTTAGTTATTAAATTTGTCTAAGCTCCCACGATGAAATTCAACGTACTTGGAATCCCAAGAATTTTTCTTAAAATCAATTCTTTCAAAAGGTATAAATACTAGTTGACTGCTGTCGGGTGGGGGGTCGACCGAAGAATTAGAAGTGGAATGTAACGATGGCGGTGGTTGGTAGTGGTGGTGGAATATGGTGGTGGTAGTTTTGAAATGTGGTGGTGATGGCGGTGGTGGAATGTGTTGATGGTGGATGTTATTGGTGGTGTATATAGTGTAATAAAGAGATTGGTGTAATTAGTAAACAAAGGATAGAGGAGGGTCATTATTGGGTTTGATAAGGACTACTTAGTCATTTCATCGTTGAAAAATTTTACAATATTTTTTGTCAAATTGATTCAATTTTGTCATGGTCTATTTTACATTTTTATTGACGTGTAATATGTCTCGAACATACCTTCTCGACTTATTCGTCGCCTGAACAACAAACCACTCCCTAATCTACAATACTCTAAGCCAGGATCTTCCCGAGAACACTGAGACTACCCATTTATGGCAAATTTAAGGTAGAATCTTTGAAGAAACCTTAAACATATCCATTTTTGACAGATTTGAGTAAGAATCTTCGCTTAAACACCATACGTATCCCTTTTTGCCATACTACAAGAAATGTTAAGAGCAATGATGTGTTACCGCTGTACCAACAGTCGGATCAAATGTGTGTACCTCCTTCATGTATTCCTCGCCTATAGATATATGAGCTCCATATTTATCAGTCTCCATGATGGATTCTGATAAATTTGAGTATGGAAGTCACTCGGAGCTTCGATCTTGATAGTTTGTATGTCGTTCTACCACATCGAAGCTCGAATCGACACCTGAGCTCCATATTTATCAGTTTCCGTGATGGAATTCTGATAAATTTGAGTTTGGAAGTCACTTGGTGCTCCGATCTTGATAGTTCGTATGTCGTTCTAACACATTTGAAGCTCGAATCAACACCTGAGATGCATTTTTATCAGTTTCCATATTTGCTAAAGTGCACTTTATTTTCCGCTTATGGATAGTGCAATTTATTGTTAAAGTGCACTTTATTTTCCACTTATGAATAGTGCAATATATTTTCCACTTATAAAATTGTTAAAGTGCACTTTATTTCCCACTTATAAAATTGTTAAAGTGCACTTTATTTTCCATTTATGAATAGTGCAATATATTTCCCACTTATAAAATTGTTAAAGTGCACTTTATTTCCCACTTATTAAATTGTTAAAGTGCACTTTATTTTCCACTTATGAAAAGTGCACTTTATTTCCCACTTATTAAATTGTTAAAGTGCACTTTA
>JAJJMA010214541.1:0-13306 GCA_023529015.1 Papaver nudicaule | reverse complement strand
CGTTGTATACCTTTCAGACTCCAGAAGTATTTTGAACCGTCGTAAAGGTCATTTAAAACACGCGAAAATATCATTCTGAGTGTCCGTTGTATACCTTTCAGACTCCTGGTACCATTCGAACCGTCGTAAAAACCGTTCATGGACACGCAAAATATAATTACAAGTGTCTATTCTATACACTTTCAGACTCTTAGGATAATTTGAACCGTCGTAAAACATCATATAAAAGACGCAAATATTAGTCCGAAGTGTCTATTCGATACCTTTCAGTCTCTTGGTATCCATTTGGACCGTCGTAAAAATCATATAAACGACGCAACATATTAGTCCCAAGTGTCTGTTCTGTACCTTTTAGACTCTTGGCGTCATTAATACCGTGGCTGCATATTGATAACAGACACGCGAATGCAATATCCAAAGCAGGGTTCCACTGTACGATGTCAATAAACTGTTCTCTGATGATGGAACATCAGCCGTCCAGATACAAGCATTCTCAGCCGTCAGAAAAGATGCATTTTGCACCGTCCACGTGGTATTATCTGAGCCGTTATTTTCCTGGAAATATTTCGGATCTGGAGCCATACACGTGTCGCTAGATCTGCGGGAGATGATGGAATTTTAGCCGTTTAGATTGATACCTCTGTAACCATCCACGTGGCTGGGTAAACGGTTTTTTTGCCAGCTCCCGGGTCGGGTGATAAGAATGGTTATTTACCGACACCAGCCGACCCGGACGGGTCATCCAGGGGAATATTCATGCAATTAAATTTAATCTGGAAATTTATATTATTAATAATTTTTGTTTGTTTAACTTGGTTCTAGGAGTTTGCAAAAGAAAATATTACAGACCATGCATTTATCATCTTAAACACTAGTTCTTTAGTTTTTTGGATGGAGACTCCAAATGATGTTCTTCCGGTAGTGATAGCATCCTTGCTACGTTCCTCCTATTCTTTGGTTTGCCGTCTGGAGTTAGATATACCCTGCGAGCCCTAAGAGACCTTTTCTTCTGTTGTGTTATCTCCATTGGATGTTTGAAACCTGCTATACGACTGTCTTCATATTGACAGGCGCGACAGGCTTTTGATTGCTCCACATCCTGTGACTCATTCAGTAATTCCTGCGTCGAAGACAAGATATTATCCTGGTCTCATCAGAGAAACTTCAGCTGTTTGCATCTCAGGCATTACATCCAAAGAGACCCACTCTCTTGGCCAAGCAATGGCCTTTCCAAGTGCCTTCTCTAATATTTTAATACTTCCAGTCCGTACGGGTAAACGGTAGGTAGGCATTAATACTTCATCAATGAGGACTCTGTGGCAATCAACATCTTCATTTGTTGCAGGTAACACCTTTTTTCTCAGTAATTTGAATGCTCTACCTCGAGCAACAACATTTGGATTGGAACCTGACACTCCTGACCATATCTTGCATTTTACACCCTGCGGAAATATGTGCAATATATAGGAACATCAACAATATTTATTCAAGTAACTGTACAAACAAAAAAAAAAAAACTTACCCCCATATTTGGCGCGGATTGAGATTCAGTACTCTGAGATTCCAACTGTGAACCTTGTGCCTTTGTTGTCTCCTTGCGCTGCCCAGATTGAGACTCCTTTCTCTGAGATCCCCTTCCAGTTGGTAGAACATTTGCTCTTTTTATCTCCTTGATTTGCCCGGATTCAAATTCTTTTCTCTGAGATACCTTTGCATCAATATAGTAGTACGTGGTAAGTAATTTTCATGCAACATATATTCCGGAACCAAAATGGAATCCATCAGTCATGACTCAAGTGAAAACACAAATAAAATTATTTTCCCTCGACAAACGAGCCAAGCAACTAACCTTGGTACTGAAGATTATATGAGATTTTGGCCAGTCGACGAAAGCGCCAGTCGCTTCTCCCAGATTATCACAACCCATATCGGCTATGGGTAAACTGAGTTTCTCCTCTAACACTTCATCAACCTGCACTAAATTGCAAACAATCTTATGCTCTTTTCCCCCACCAACCTGAACAGTTTGCACAGTTTCCCTTTCGATATAAGCCACACCTCTAGCAACAATTTTTTCCTTTTCTTCAGAATAAAGGCTGCATGGTATACCCTGCAGATATACATGGCATATGAATAACATAAGAGAAAATACCAAAACAAAAAAAGATTAAAATGACTGGAAAAGAGAACATATATTAACTCTTCCAAATATGCCACTCTCAAATCCCTGATCTGGTACAAAAGATCTTCCTGTTTTCTTTATTTGTGTACGTTCCCCAGTTTTCTTGAATGATTTTCCTGCTGGTATTGTCCTCTCGAGATGTGGATTTAAACGCTCCCCAGTATTGCATCGATCAGAACTGTTGCTCTGATATGGAGATCCTTGTGAAAAGGATGGGAGACTTGCAGTATTATGCAGTACAGTAACCACAGCCCTCAGGCAAGTAATTACTTCAGTCAGTATATCAGCCATTAATCCTGCCTGCACCGCTACTTCCATTTCCCCAACTTCTTGATCCTGAAATGGTTTCGCTTTGATCTAGTAATTATGAAAAACATGTAAGGATGTACGGAAATACAGATAACGATACGTAGGAGCGACCATGTGGATGAAGGTCCTACATCCCTTTGATCATCCCGGTAACAAGAGAAAACCTCTAGTAAACTAAGACTAAGGTTAAACACCAACAAATTTATCCATCTGTTATTTTGCAATTTATCTGCGTAGAATTATCCCCCGAATCTACTAAAGTTCCCAAGTTATTAGGTAAGAGTACAAAACCCATTGGGACTGCATATATGAGACACAACTCTCCATTACTTGCAGACGGCTTAGCATGGAAAATAAACCCGAAGATCAATTGACCAGCCAGGGTTGACGATGCCAGATATATAGAGCGGTGTATAATAAGACAGTGGACTTACTAACCGGCGAAACAAGAAAAAAGAATAAAAAGTAAACAAAGGTTGACAGCAATCCATGACTAAACAAGTGAAACAACTCTTGAATACTAACATCTGATTATATGGTATCAAAAAAACAAAGCTTCTATGGCAATATATGTTGAAGAATGGAGTCTAAAGATTTTTAGTGCATTATGGGAAATCTGGAAGCAGAGATGCACATGTGTCAGATGAAGCCTAATGTTACTGAGACAATAAGAAGAATACAACTTTCAAATGAGATGAACAGTATATCCTTTTCAGTTTAATCTATCAAAAAATTATTTGCATAAAAGAAATCTAAAACACACACACACACACACACACACACACACACACACACACACACACAAAGATATAGTAACATCGTTTGTATTCAATCGTGAATAGGTTGCAGAAACAATACCATATGCCCTATTCCCATCGGTCCTGCCTTTCTAGACACTTAACCCTAGAACATCATTTTGATACACCAACCCTTCAAAGCAAAAAAAATAAAAATAAAAAAATAAACGGGTTCTTTCCTTCAAAGGATATTAAAAGCAACAGCATGCATAATACAAAATGAGATAAAACATGACTGATATTAAATCGAGAATGGGTTAAAGAGATTATACCAGTATAAGAACCAGCCAGAGAAGAGATGAATCCCTGTGAAGAAAACGAGTTAGGAGTAGACTTATGGTTTGAGAAAAAGATAAATCTAGTTTTCATAACCGAATGGAGAATAAAGTAAAACTTAACTTTAAAATGGAGCCAAAACAGGGCGGGAATCATCCCGCTCTCAGAATTTTCGTTTGATTTTCATACCGCCAAAAAAAAATTGGATTAAAATTTGGGGTGATTTTGATCTTCCGAGAAAGTTTCAAGATCTCGTGTAATCAATATGGTTAGTTTCCGCAAATAATTTAGAGAGAATATTGGGTGGTTATCTCCATTAAATTTGGGGAATTTGTTTCCCAGCATATTGATATACACTTCCCTAATATTTCTAACAATTTTCACTAAATTTTGGCAACAAATTAGGAGGATCCATAGGAATTTTGAATTTTTGGTTTGTAACCGCAAGACACCAAAAAAAAAGAAAAAAACCGCAAGATATATGAAATGCAGAGACACACAGACAGGGCCCAATACTCATGAAGGCGAACATGTCATACATATTGGGCCAGAATCATGCAAGCCCAAGTAGTTGCTGAAAGTCGCAAAAGGGAGCCATCATAGAGGTTTGTGAAATGCGAGAGTTTTAGGGGGAAAGAGCTGTCAAACGGTCCACCGGAGTTTGACAGTTCAACTTGGTCGTGTTATCCTGAATCACTTGATCCGTGTACATCGTAGTGTGTTAATGCAGAAGGTCGTCTCACTCAGGACAGAAGTTATAATTTGATCAAGGTTCTTCAGACAAGCATTGGAAGATTTCAAGCAACTCCAAGCATCGCTAGAAGTTGGTTTTCACTTTCAACTCCACAAAATCCACCACTGAAGTGTGTTTCTCTAAACACATTAGATACTTCGGAGCGCCTATGGAGCTACCTCCAACTCCCGCACACCACACTACAAGGATACTGACATGCCAACCAATGCAAAGAACTAGAGAATGCTATTTATATATGTGATACCTCTGTAACCATCCACGTGGCTGGGTAAACGGTTTTTTGCCAGCTCCCGGGTCGGGTGATAAGAATGGTTATTTACCGACACCAGCCGACCCAGACGGGTCATCCAGGGGAATATTCATAATCTGGAAATTCATCTTATTAATAATTATTGTTTGTTTAACTCGGCTCTAGGAGTTTGCAAAAGAAAATATTACAGACCATGCATTTGTCATCTAAAAACATTATTTCTTTAGTTTTTTGGATGGAGACTCCAAATGTTGTTCAGCAGTTGCTTGTGATAGCGCCCTAGCGACGTTCCTCGTATTCTTTGGTTTGTCGTCTGGAGTTAGATATACCCTGCGAGCCCTAGGCTTAGAAATCGCTTTCAAATTCGGTATAGTGTTATGTTGTGTTCTCTCCCTTGACGGTTTATTACCTGCTGTTTGACTGACTTCATGTTGATTAGCTTTTGGTTCCTCTACTACTTGCGAGTCTTCCAGTACTACCTCCGTCGAAGACATGACAACACTGGCTGGTGGTTGCGTCCCAGAAACTCCACCATTCACTGCCGTTACAACTTTGGCTGACGACTCTTCAGGCGTTTTAACATGGGATGATTGCTTCTCATTCCTGCTCTGTACCAGCATATGCAGCGTAACATTCAGGATTCTAAAATAACAAAAACTAATTTACGTAAAAATCATGTTCCATAGCAACTTACATCCATAGAGACATGCCTCATTGGACAAGCAATGGTTTTTCCAAGAGCATCCTCTAAATTTTCAATACTTCCATTTCGCACCGGTAAAACGTAAGTAGGCATTAAAATTTCTTCAATGACGACATTGTGGCAAGGAACTTCATCACCGTTGGCACGTAATGTAGTTTTTCCCGTTGTTTTAAATGCTCTACCTCTAGCAACGAGGATTGCCCCAGTACCCGACTCTCCTGACCAGACATTGCATTTTATACCCTGCAGAAATGTACGCCATATGAACATCAACAGTAATATACTCAAGTGACTGTATATATAGAAAAAAAAACTTACCCCTATATGTTTCGCGGATTGAGATTCACTAGTCTGAGAACCCGATTTTTGATATTGTACCATTGCTTTCTCCTTGTTTTTCTTTAACTCCATTCCCTGAGAAACCAACAGTTGATCCTGTGCCTTTGTTGTCTCTTTGTGCTGCCCAGACTGAGACTCCTTTCTCCCAGAACCCAACTGTTGATCCCGTGGCTCTGGTTTGTCCTTGTGTTTCATTGATTGAGACTCCGTTGTCTGAGAACCCGGTCGTTGTTCATGTGCCTTCACTAACTCATTGTGCTTCCCAGATTGAGACTCCTTTCTCCCAGAACCCAACTGTTGATCCTGTGCCTCTGGTTTGTCCTTGTTTTTCCTTTGTTGAGACTTCGTTATCTGAGAACCCGACCGTTGTTCATGTGCCTTCACCATCTCCCAGTGCTGCCCAGATTGAGACTCTTTTCTCTTCATGTTTTGCTCAGGTTGAGATTTCTTTCTCTTCTTCTCAGATCTTGATTTAGTTGTCTGCATCAATACAGTAATACATAGTATGTAATATTCTTGCAAGATATACTCCCGAACCTAACTGGAATCCATTGGTCATGTGAAGACAGATAACAAAAGAAATCCACGACAAACAAGCCATACAGTAATACATAGTATGTAATATTCTTGCAAGATATATTCCCGAACCTAACTGGAATCCATTGGTCATGTGAAGACAGATAAACAATAGAAATCCACGACAAACAAGGTAAGCAACTAACATTAGTTCTGATGACTGTTTGAGCTTTTGGCCAGTCGATGAAAGCGCCCTTCGCTTCTCCCAGATTATCACAACCGTTATCGGGTATGGGTAAACTGAGTTCATCATCTAACACTTCATTAACCTGCACTAAATAGCAATTAATCTTCTGCGCCATTCCCCCACCATCCTGAACAGTTTGCTCACTTTCCTGTGTGATGAAAGCCTCACCTCTAGCAACAATTTTTGTATTTCCTTCAGAATATAGGTTGCACGGCGTACCCTGCAGGTATGCATGGCATATGAACAACATAATAGAAAACACCAAAACAATATAGATTTTAAAGGATTGGAAAAGAAACATGTATTAACTGCTCCTGGAGTAGGCAATTGGGACGCTGAGGACTTAACGAAATTTCCCTGCTTTGGTCCAGCAGATTCTGAGCTTCCTCATTTTTTCTTTTCGTGTGTACGTTTCAAACTCTCGTTGAAAGATTTCCCAGCTGCCACTGTCTTGTCAGGAAGTGGATTTGAAACCTCCCCAGTATTAGATCCACCGGGAGGATTGCTCTCTACAGAAATTCCTTCGGAAGAGTTCAGGACACATAGAGTCGTATCCTGAAGTGTCGAAGTTGAACATTGATGACGAACATTAGATACTGTGCGCCAATCTAATAAAAAAGTAAATCCAGTCTCATAAAAACATTGTCTAGTCAATGAAGATACTCTTACCTTTGTTCTAGAATCTTTCAGTAAATTAGACAAAGACTCGGGTAAGGCAATTCCTTGGGAAAGAAACGCTTTTGCTGCCTCCTGAATCACTGTTTTCATCACCACTACTTCTTGATCCTTCTCTTTCAGCTGCAGCTTCAGTTGATCCTTCTCTTTCGAGGATTTCCTTGGTCGCTTGGAATCCCCCCAGTATCTCCCTTTAGTGACTCCGGAGCCAATCCCTCTGACACGCGTGCCTTTTTGTTCGCCCAAAGCAATTGTCAGGATATCCTTTCTCGGACCAACCTTTTCAACTCCCTCTTCGACATTATTTTGCGCCGCAGACTATGCACAGTGCCGAGTGTTAAAAAAAAAGTGTAAACATCGCGCGTATACTTTAGTGAAAAACACGAGCAGTTGGAAGTTTTGTTTTACTTACAATTTTGGCCGCTACCTCCTCGAGTTCAAAGTCATCTTTTGGGATTTTTCCACCTACCTCGCGTGCCTTTATCCACATATAATGGCGATCGGGATGTTTATCGCTGGTAATAACTTTGTCTTTGATCTAGTACTTGAAAGAAACGTAAGGGTGTACCCGAAAACACGGATAATGATACCGACAGTAAAACATACATTATTTTCCAAAGCTTCTTTTTTTGTGTCAACAGTAGAATACAGTGTATAATATGAGTATTATGATATGAAAGAGGCAGGTTGCATGCATATATGAGACACAACTAGCATGGAAAATGAAACCGAAAATAAATTGACCAGTGTCTGACATGCCCGGTTTTGTGGTGTAAATCTAGACAGTGGACTTACCAATTTTTCTCTCAGGTAAATGTATCCTCCTCGTCCTAACCGGTGTGGAAACTTGGAGTGCGACTTGGACTTTTTTGCCTTCTCAGATTTAGGCTTGCAGTGCAGATAAAAGACCTCATCAGTATATTAGACTAGAAAAATAACACAATATAAAACGACGATAAAAATACAGCAATGTGTAGTTATCTAACCTTGAATTCCTCGGACAGTCGATATTCCACGAACTTGGCCCATGATTCTTTGTCCACTATTTCTTTGTATTTTTTGGGAACTCTTTTCGCCAGGTTCTCCAACGGCTCCGTATCCATAAAGGGAACTATATATTTATCAGCCAACTTCCTTCTGAAATCCCGGAGTCGCTCACCGAGATGAGTCATCGTTCTTCCCTTTCTGGAGTCGTCGACGTCATAGTATTTCTAAGGTTTCATTTAATGACATGTTAGTAACATTTAGACAACAGAAATGATGAATAAAGATGTCAAACATTTGTGGTAGAAATGAGTAGATGCTTGCCTTTATTTTATCCCACATTTCATCTTTTGTCTCCTGTTTCACTTTCTTCCACTCTAACTCACGAAGTCCAACATGTCTCCTGACTACGTCGCCTAGGAAACTGTTGTATTCTGGTCTATAACCACCTATGGTTCTTTGATGCTCATCAAAGCTTAACTGATGTGGCTCCTCATCACTATATAGATCAAAACTTTGATGCAGCTTAAACAATCTGGTCATTCCCCTAGATCTCTTTATTGCAGGCTTTACTTCTTCAAGATCCTCTAGAGTTTCAAAAGTTTCGAATTCTTCTATCACGAGTTCCTCTTCAGTAGGCATATCCTCTCCTTCAGATTATGTGGTTTTATCACTATCATTTCTTTGTTTTGCTTCACTAGGTGACTCAGACTCACTTTCAGCATCCCCTTCGTGACCATGCGACTTTGACGCATCACTCTCGTATTCTGCCATAACCTAAACTGTGTACGTACAACGAAGGAATGAATATGAGCTTATATTCATTAACTTCTAACAGAGAGTTCACAAAACAATACATGTGTTGAACTACTTCAAATAGTATATGCTATTTATCTTTCAATTTCTTTTGTGCAATGAATTAAAATGCTGGCTTAGGTGAATATCTAGAATAGTATTGGTAGGTATGTCGAGAAGTAAGCCATGGTAACAACGAAATGGATAATTCAACCAAATAGTAACTAAACTTAACAGCGAAAGCACCACATGTACAACACATGTAGGCTTATATTGGAAAACATTAGCTAAACCTAACAGCAAAAGCAACATGTTCCTATTTTCCATTCTAAGAAACACACTAAAAGAACACAAAAACAAACTGTTCACGATGCATGTACCTCAAGGCTAAAACGAACACACCTAAATGGCATTAAGAAAAAAAAAATATAACAAAGTAAACCCAGGTTGAAAACAACCCATGATTAAACTAGTAAAACAACCCTTGAAAACTAACATCTGTTCTAATTTCTACGGTATCCATAAAACAAAGATACTAAAATCACTTGTATTCAACTGGGAATAAGAAAAAATAATAATACCATATGCCCTAATTTCCATTGGTCCTGCCTTTCTAGATACTCAGTACTTCATCAAAACATATATAAAACCCATTGAATCATTGATGCATATATGTTAACCCAAGAACAACACAGATTGAAGACAGCCTATGATTATCAAATACTTGTCAAAACAAAAAAGAAAGAAAAATAAAACAGATTCATCTTCAAAAAATATTAAAATCAACATGATATGAAACATGACTTGTATTGAATCGAGAATGGTTTAAAGAGATAATACTAGTGTAAGAACCAGCCGGAGAAAGAGATGAATCGCAGTGAAGAAGATGATTTAGTAGTAGACTTATGGTTTTAAGGAAACAATAAATCTGCCCCTCCAGAAAAAATAAAAAGATAAATGTAGTTCTAATAACCGAATGGAGGAGAAAATAAAATTTAACTTCAAATTGGAGCCAAAATAACAGGAGGGAATAATCCCGCTCTGAGAATTTTCGTCTGATTTTCATCCCGCCAAAAAAGTTTTTGGTGGAAATTTTGGGGGGTTTGATCTTCAAAATTGTTAAGAGAAAAATTCTAGATTTCGTGTAACTAACATGGTAAGTTTCCAGAAAATTTTAGACTCTCTGGAAGAATATTGGTTGGTTATCTTCATTAAATCTCGGAAATTAGTTTCCGAAATACGGAAATATATTTTTAGCAAGAAATTAGGAGTAAGGACTAAGGAGGATCATAGGAATTTTGAATTTTTGGTTCGTAACTGCAAGACATGTGAAATGGACACACCGACAAGGCCCAATAGTCATGAAGGCGAATGCCAATGTGACATACATGCTGGGCCGAAAATCAGAAAACATGCAAGCCCAAGTAGTTGCCAATGATCCTTAACTAACAACGGTTATATTCCCAACCGGCGGCGTCATATGCGTACCAAGCTTTGGAATATCAAGGGATTTGAAGTCTAACACACGTTTCAGTCCATTTCTTCTCAACTGTTGTGACGTTCCAATGATCCTTAATTAAATGGCAAACGCGTATTCCCAACCGGCAGCCTCACATGTTTGCCAAATCTATATAGGACTTCCACCATCACCAGCATTGGGTTCTACGTTTCACCAGTCTTTTACTCCTATCAATTAGAAGAAAAAAACCTATCACCATTCACCAGCAACGCCAAAAAATGGATTATTTTCCCACACAATTGGTTACCGAGATATTCTCTTGCCTTCCAACTACACAGAGTATTTTAAAGAGCAAACTGGTATGCACAAAATGGAACGAATTGCTAAAAAAAAAAGGATTGGTATCCTGTTCAGTGCGGTGCCAAACGGAGGCCAAAATGTTACATTTGAGAACGGGGATATTACGCAAATGTTCTACACATAACATTTTTCGGAGAATGAGTTCAGCATAATCACTGCCCCAGAGATTGACCCAAACAGTGGAGTCCATAAACATACTTTCCAAATGGTCGGGTCTTGCAACGGATTGGTGTGTCTATATGTTTTGCACGACCAAGTACGAGATCCAATTTATATCATAAACCCCTCTACTGGTCAGCAACTTATTCTTCCACAAATAGAGAGACATTCTAACTATTTTCCGGGTCAGGAGAGGTAAAAGGGGGTTTTGGCTACTGCGAGCGGACAAGGGAGTACAAAGTACTTCGTATTCATGTGCAGGGCAACGTGGAAGTATACACCTTAGGTGATCATCACCAAGGGGGTTGGAGGAGCAAAGGTACTACCAGCCTAAGATTACGTCAAACTGGTTTCTATGCACATGGCCATCTTTACTGGTTCGAAGAGAAGAGGGCATTAGTATCTTTCGATATGTATACGGAGGAGTTTATACGTATCTTACCCAACCGGAATATCTTAGGAGCACCGATGGTTTATATGTGGATGAGGCCCCCAGAGTTGGGATGATTTTATAACAGTTTCTGTGTTTACTATGTACATCATCGGGAGAATGAAGTTCGTATAGATTTTTGGTTGCTGACCAACGCTAATACTTGGACCTTAGAGAAGAGCATTATACTACCCTGGCCGCAGTCATCCTGGACACGGTATGTACCTCTCGCCTTTGGAGGTAAACGTAAAATTGAGAAAATTCTACTGAGGGATGGGCAACGTCTATTGTGCCACAATATATCCACCGGTAATTTAGAGGAAATCCACGGAAATGTCCCATCGCAAACAGAAATTGTTGTTACTCCTCACATGATGAGCCAAGTGTCGTTGTTGCCTTTTGGAGGAAATTCGGGTGGACCGCGTTGTACTTTAATGTTCTAGTACCTATGTAACGTTATATTTAGTTGAACATATATATTTTTGTGTATATGG
This sequence comes from Papaver nudicaule, assembly GCA_023529015.1. NCBI lineage: Eukaryota > Viridiplantae > Streptophyta > Magnoliopsida > Ranunculales > Papaveraceae > Papaver > Papaver nudicaule. Next base: position 1,577 of record JAJJMA010214541.1, on the reverse strand, counting down.
GGTACTATCTAACGTAATATTTAATGTTGTAGTACCTATGTAACGTTATATTTAGTCGAACATATATATTTTTTGTGTATATGGGGCACTATCAAACGTAATATTAAGAACATATTTGTTTTGTCTCTGTATGATGAGCTATGAGGTACTGCATGGAGTATTTTACAATGACAGAACATAGGTCGATGAGTACTTTACTGTTCTTCATCTTCTTAACTGTGTCTGCTATTGATCTTCGTGATCCTGTAATTTTTATATCTTCATTTATCACCCTCCAACAATCATATATTGCTAAATAGTGAACTTTGAGCGAGCAATACTGGATGACGTTGTTGCCAAAAGCCAAGATGACCTGTTAAGATTAGAACTGTGCCATAATGAATGCATTTTGGTGATAAATCAAGTATTAACTATTGATACTTATTAGTCGGTATTAAGCCACATTGGATTCCATTGGCTTAACTCGGGTCTAAGAGTTTGCAAAAGAAAGTAATACAGACCATATATTGTCTAAAACATGTACTACCGGAAAAAAAAATCATCTAAAAGACAATTTCTTTAGCTCTTTGCATAGTGTCTCCATATATGAGTAAATGCCTTGAGTGACTCTGGAGTCGATCCCTCTGACACGACAATCTTTTTCTTTGCCTGACACAAAGGTCTTGTCTGGGACCAACCTTTTCAACTCCCTCCTAGGTCGCACGCGACGCGTCTCACCCTATGCACAATTTCAAGGTAAAACATGTGTTATATTCCGACTTTAATATCACGCATTTATTTTAAACCAAAAACATGAGCAGTGAGAAGTTTCGCTTGCCACTACTTCCTTGAGTTCGATTTAAGGATGAAAAACACACGCAAGGATGAAAACACAGCAATGTAGTTATCTAACCTTGAATTCATCTGACAGTCGATATTCCACAAACTTGGCCCATGATTCTCTGTCCACTATGGTTTTGTATTTTTTGGGAACTGTTCGTGTCAGGTTCTTCTTATGCAGATTGGGAACTATATACTTGTCGGCTAATTCCCTTCTGAAATCTCGCAGCTTTTCGGCGAGATGCTTCATCGTTTCTTCCCTTCTGGACTCATCGATGTCATAACACTTCTACGGTAATATTAAAAATGGCATGTGAGATATAAGTACAAAACATACATGATGAATAAAGATGGCAAGAAATATAAATTTGGTTGTATGAATCAGTAGTTGCTTGCCTGTATCTTGTCCCACATGCTATCCTTTGCCTCCTGGGGAACATGCTTCCAGTATTGTACTCGAACTCCAACTTCTCTCCTGACCAGGTTGCCCAGGAACCTATTGAATTCTGGTCTACAACCACTTGAGGTTCTTTTAATCTCATAGCAGCTTAGTACATGTTTCTCATTGTCATCCGAGTGTTCTTCGTGCTCAACAAGCATATAGTCGAAAAAGTCCTCCGAGTGTTCTTCTTCCTCGACAAGCACATCGTCGGAAAAGTCCTCTTATGCCATAACCTAAATTGTGCACGTACAACAAAGGGTTAAAATATTAGCTTATGTTGATTAAGTTTTAACCGAGCAATCACAACAAAACAATA
>JAJJMA010214540.1:0-15946 GCA_023529015.1 Papaver nudicaule | reverse complement strand
CTTGACATACCAACGCTAGTGGGTTTGACCGGACAATGCCCTAACAAATGCAACCAAATGCGACTCATACTCTAAGATGACTCGGGTAAAATCAGTCATTGACACAACGATATGACACATACACGAAGGAAAGTTCGTCGCAATTGGGGGATATACTCAAGGGTTATGGTTTGGCGGTCTACGACAAAGGAAAAAAGAGTTAGTAAACGGAAATGTGGCTATTAACAAAAAGGGGGAATTCGTGGTCTTTCTCTGTTTGACGAAAGAGATTTTTATATGCTCGCATCTCCAGATAAGCCCTATCCTAGCACTAATTACGGATCATGTATAATTTTTCCACTATAAATAACTTCCTTTATTCTAACTTTCGATAGGACTTTCAGAATACAGTTTTCTCTCTCTTGCCACTTTCTCTGAGAGAATACTAACTTCATCAAGTTCTGACGGAAAGTGAATAGAGAAAATATACGTAGCCAGAAACACCATCATCCTGTGATTCAATCACCATTGAATTACATCTGATATCCATCTTATTTTCCTCTGTTTCCCTCCCTTAAATCAATATCCTCTCGTTGCGACTGAAGCACTGCTGGAATGGTCAGTGTGCCTGACTTAGGCCGGCGGTGTCCGAACTTGACCTCCCGCACTCACATCATACATCTCACAGACACACCACAGAGCTGTCGATTTACTGATATACCCTCTTTATTGTTTTGACCACAAAACACCTTTCTACCTGGTGCTACATATGTATAACACCAACTAGAGAAACTCAAGATATTCTTTAGATTGCAGAGAAGCCCCACACTTTACTAGTTGGCCTTCTCTACATTGTAGAGAACTCTAACTCTGTACAATCTAGAGATCATAGTGCTTGCGTTTACAAATCTTGTTTTAACTATTTGCTAACAACTGATTTCCAAACTTAAGTAGTGGTAATATATGTGACGATATCCATAAAATCATGAATCTTCAAGATGAATAATCCATCTCGATAAATGTCATAATCTAATAAGTCTCAAAACCCTGACCTCAAAAATAACTAGCAAGTTGAAATAGACACCCCACTTCGTCCATAGTGCGGACGGGAGGCAGAGGGATCAAATCCCACTAGAAAAGATTAGATCCCCATTTTAACCGTTTTTCTCTATAGATAAAGTTGAAATTTGATTCTTTTTAATGGAGAAGCGGATATGATTAGCAGTGGGACTGATCCAGCTGGCTAGGTCTGCTCAAGAGAGTAGCAAAGTTGTTAGTTCAAATTCAAAATGCCCACGAGTAAAACGTGTTGAAAACACATGTAGATAAAAAATATTCATTACAGTAGACAAGAAATTACAAGAAATTAATATTGGTAGATAGAATTATCTCTCAATGAAGCGAATAACTTACCAGTGTTGTTTTAGCTATTTGTTAGAAAATCACTCTCAAATATAAATTGCAAATGCAACCGCTCTACCTAAAACTTTAATCTTTGAAATGAATAATCCATCTGGATGAGTGCCATAACCCGAAAAACTCTCCCATAAGATCTTGAATCTTCAGAATGAATAATCCATCTGGATGAGTGTCATAATCCGAAAAACTCTCTACAAGATCTTGAATCTTCAGAATGAATAACCCATCTGGATGAATGTCATAACCTGAAAAACTTTCCCATAAGATCTTGAATCTTTAGAATGAATAATCCATTTGGATGAATGTCATAACCAGAAAATTTCTCCCAAAAATCTTGAATCTTCAGAATGAGTAATCCACCTGGATTAGTGTTATAATCGAAAAAACTCTCCCATGAGATCTTGAATCGAATAATCCATTTGGATAAATGTCACGACATGAAATGGCATTAGAAATACACACCAAGTTGATAGTTCAAATGCCGACAAAAACACAAGTAAAAAAAAAAGAGAGAAAAAAAAAATCATTACAGTAGACAAATTATTGGTAGATAGGATCATTTCTCCACCGTTCAGATACAAACTCACCCCACCCCAATACCCACAAATCCAACGTCTATAAATCCACGCTGCCGATATCTTTAAGAAAAGAAAGAAAAAAGCATCTTCTCCTCCTTCTTGACTTTTTTGTCTTTCATTTCCTGATGACATCCTTTTGACTCCCCAACCATCATCATCTCAATTTAGGGATTTCAGAAATTTCAATTCACACTCTCTAAAGATTCAGGGTTCAAATTCATGTCAGCAAATCAATCCCCGTTCAACAATTCAATCATTTCGGCTTTCAATTTATGCTGATTCAACTCAAGTTTTAGGGTTTTTCGGGAGTAATAATGTCAGGAAGATTCGAAGGTACAGAGATAGGATCAGTATCAACATTGAGTAGTGTAAACGGACGGAGTTTTACTTCTTCTTCTCTTGGTTCCGGCCGCGGTGGAGGCGGTGGCGGTGGTGGAGGAGGTGATGTTACTGGGATACTGAGTTCTGGTTCTACTTCATCTAGAGGGAGTACGACAACGTTGTCGTCGTCTCTAGGTTTGTTGTTGCCGCCTTTGTCTCAGTGCATACCATTGGATGCTATACCTTTGGATGATCAGAAAGGAACGAGGTCCGGTGAGTTACGGAGGATTTTAAGTGTTGCCGAGGAGAATTCGTTGCAGTTTAAGGCGGGGAGTCCGGTTGTGGAGGACGTAAGGAGGGTTAGAGGTAGTTTGGTGGAGAGTTCTGCTAAAGCCAGGTAAATTTTTGGATTTCTTGTGGTTTTCGTGTTGGTTTTTAGATGCATTGTGTGTTTTGTACCATTTTCGCAGTGTAGGAATAATGAATGTTATGTTGGAAATGTGAATGAGGAAGTTAACTTGTAGATGGAGTGGTTATATGGATAGTTAGGACTGAATTTGATGTCTTTTTTCGAACCAATTGCGTGTTTTGTACTGTTCGTAGTGTGGAATTGACTAAATGTTGTTAATGAGGAGGTTAGAAGAGTTACAGGTAGTCTGGTGGAGACTTCTACTAAATTTTGGATTTCTTGTGATTTTTGTGTTGTTTTTTACATGCATTATTTTGTACCATTTTCGGAGTGTAGGAATAATGAATACGATGTTGGAAATGTGAATTAGGAAGTTAGCTTGTGGACGAAGGGGTTATACGGATAGTTAGGACTGAATGTTTGATGTTTTTCTTGAATGCATTACGTGCTTTTTACTAGTGCGGAGTTGACTAACGTGTTGTTATTGAGGAGGATAATTTGTGGGAAAAGTAGTAAGGATGGATAGGACTGATTTTTTTAATCTTTTTTTTCCTTAATGCATTACGTGTCTTGTTCATAGTGTGGAATTGACTAACAGGTTGTTAATCAGGAGTTTAATTTGTGGGAGAAGCAGTTAAGATGGATTGGACTGAATGTTTGATGTTTTCTTTTTGGACAGGGAGAGAGTGAAGAAAATGCAGGAATGTATGTATAAATTGGATAATTATAGGTTTACCTATCCACCGAAGCGTAGAGCTAAGCTGTCGCCGAGTGTTGGTACGAATTCAATGGCGGTGGGGCATCAGGTTCAGCAAAACTCGTTGGAACTTGTGAACCAAAGACTGGATAAGAATATTGGTTTGAATAAGCGTGTTCGTACAGCGGTAGCAGAAGTAAGTATTTGTATTTTAGGCTTTTAAGTTTTAAGGTAGTGCATAATCTGCGTTTCTTTCTTTTTCTGGTTTTGATGTTTATGTTTCTGTAGTGTTTAGTGAAGTCATGCAGAAGTTGTATTTATAGGTTTATGAACCAGTGTTAAATAGTTATATTCTTAGTTCCTCTCATTTCTTTGATTTCAGTCGGAAGCTAGGAATATTGCATTATCAAGACAATCTGTGATATTGGACAAGGATAGAGACATGCTTAAAAGCACCAGTGGAGGAGGATCAGTGCAGGATGAACAAAAGATCCGAGGAATGCCTGCTGTAGGGGATGGGTGGGATAAAAAGATGAAAAGAAAGCGGTCTATTGGTGCTGTGGGTAATAGGGCCGCGGATGTTGATTACGAACCAAAACGAGCAATGCTACAGAAGCCTACTAGTGATCCTAGGTCACGTTCTCTTGATCCACTTGGCTTCGGGTAATCTCACGTATACACATTAAGGCTTTTTTTCTTAGTTCCATAAGCTGTTTTTGTTGATTTATGTGGCCTGTTAGTAGTTGTGTGAACGTACTTTTCTGGGATAAAATTATTTTCTTAATCTGAATTTCTTTTCCTACCTGTTTTTCTATAGTACATTTGTCTAGGCTAGGCATTTATAACTTTATTTCAATAGAGATAAACACCAAGATAGGAAAATCTATGTGCATATTTTACCTCTTCTGCAAACTTTATTAAAAATATTGGTCCTCGGCCGTTGTTGGTCTTTCATTGGTACAAATTGAGCAGTTACCACAGCTGGAAATGCTGCACTGTCCAAGACACCCTTCAAAAACAAAATGTTGCTTTACGGATCACAATAGTGTATTATAACCAATCAATTGTATAATCTTATAGTGTATCTCGTTCCTTTTAGATTTTAATCTCTTTTATAAAATTATCTTTGTGGAATGACAGCATGGTGAGTGACATGGTATTTTGTTTTTGAATTCTGATATCCCTCCAGATCATGTCCTTCGAATGGAGGTAGTGGAATTAACAAGTTCGATGTTACTTCTCAACTTATTAGTCCCAATATTCGGTTGACACCCAAGATTGAGCTGGAAAACATTTCTTTGCAAAATGATAGAAAGGACCGTGGAATCAACAAGTTGGATACTAGTTCCAATATTCGCTCAACACCCAAGATTGAGCCGGAAAACGTTTCTTTGCAAAATGATAAAAGGGACCGTGGATTTGGATTCGATAAGGAGAGGGTTGTACCTAAGCTTAGTAATAAGTATGTACTGAACTCCTTGGCACGTATTTATTTTCACTATATTAGCTATGCAAGAATATTGCAGTTGCCTTGAGCCATCAAAAATTATTTAACTTTATTTGTCCTTCATCCATGTACTTGTAAATTGTGATACAGGCTTAATATTTTCGAGAGCAATCAGGTAGGCATCCACAGCCCAGTGACAAAAGGAAAAGCTTCTAGGCCAGCACGGTTTGGTTCTGGTTGTCCGAGCTCATCTCCCAACGTCCTTCGTACACCTGGACCGCATGATGTCTCAGAGAAACCTTCGAGCTTAAACAAAGTACAGATTTTGGGTGGGCTAAATAATCGAAAACGCCCAATGTCAACTGCAGGACCACCTTCACCCCCTGTGACTCAATGGTTTGGTCAGAGGCCGCAGAAAAACTCGCGCACAAGGAGAGCAAACCTGGTTTCTCCTGTTTTGGCTCAGGATGAAATTCAGACAGTGGCTGAAGGTTTTCCAACTTCTGAGATTGGTAACAGATTAACGTCTAGTGAGACAACTTCCCAGCTCCCCAAGGGTCCATCTAACAAAGCCCAACAGTATAAAATGAAACCTGAGAATGTTCCATCCCCAGCTAGGTTTTCTGAAAGTGAAGAATCAGGAGCTGGTGAAAACAAATCGAAGGACAAACACGAGGACTATGGTGAGATTGATGATCAGTCTGTTGATGAAGTGAAGAAAATTGGGTCTATTGCATCATCTATGAAGAAGAATAGCTCTTTCACCAAGGAAGATCTGGAAGATGGGCCAAGGAGACAAGGACGGAGTGGAAGGGGTCAATCAGTGTCAAGAGCGCCTGTTACTCAAATAAGGCAAAAAATAGATAGCCCAGGCACAACAAAACCTGTGCGAAGTATGAGAATTGGCTGTGAAAAGAATGAAAGGTGGGGTATATATCCTAATGAATGCATTTGATTTGTGTCTGCCAGATAATATCATCTTCATTTACTAACTAATGACTTTATGCTGTATCGTTCAGTAAACCAGGTCGGCCACCTTCAAAAAAGTTAGCAGAACGCAAGGCTCTAGCACGTCCTGGGAAGGCGCTAAATAGTGGTCCCTCTGGTTTTTCAGGTAGTGCTTTGAAATATTTTTTCATGTCATACATGTAGCATAGCGGGCTTCGTATATCTGCTTCTCAAAGTGTTATGATGATGTAGTGTGTTCTCAAGATAGTGCAAACCCCCCTAATATTTCTTGTTTAACTAGTGAACCCTATTTTCTTTCATTTTTCATCTACTTTTCGTTCATATCTTCTTATAAATTAACCCACAAGGCTACAATAAATAGATATTTTTAATGTTTCTTGTACAATTTCTCCTCTCTTTTCCTCAATACTAATATACTCTTTATTACACATCTTTTTCCAGGAGAATCGGACGATGATCACGAGGAACTATTAGCAGCTGCAAATGCTGCTCTTAAAGCAGGCTGTACTGACCTGCTTAACCTGTTTTTTTTTTTTTTTTGTCTCTTGCTTGTGCAAAAACAAGGCTTCATTTTCTTTTGTTTTATGGCTATTTTGCTTGCAGATCTTGCTTGCTCAGGTTCGTTTTGGAAGAAAGTTGAACCAATTTTTGCTTCTGTCAGCTCAGAGAACACAACCTACTTAAGGCAACAGGTGATAAGTGTTGAGTTAACCAGAGTTAACTTTGTGTACCATTATGTTATTGCATTTATTACGTCTGCTGCTTTTTTAATTGTCTCTAATTTGTTTCTATTTTTTGTGTATACTTGGGACAGTTACGTTTTGTGGAGGAGCTTGATGAATTATTTTGTGATGTTTCTGGTGCCGACCTTAATGATCTGGTATAAACCATTGCTGACTTTCTAATTGTTTTGGGACTCATGTTGGACATTAAAATGCATTGTTAAGAATAGAAATTGGATTTAATGGGAGTTGCCTGTTTTCAACTTGCTGGCTTAACGCAGTTTGCAGTTGGATTTAGTTTGTTAGACTTACGATTCCTCTATTATCTCAGGGCGAGGTTGGTTGGACAGAACCAGTGTCCCAGCTCAATGGTAATCGGTCGAACATATCTGGTAGGCCTTCAGATTCTCTAACTCAATCACAGGAGTTTGATACTCTCTGTGGAATGTTAGACGCAGAAGGATACGATAAAGTTAACCCGTTGTATCAAAGAGTTCTCTCTGCTTTGATTGGAGAAGATGAAATTGATGACATAGACCATGCCAGTGAAGTACAAGAATTCCTTCACTATGCAAGTGATGACTCACCTTGTATTACCTTCGGATCTGAATGTAAAGATGGGGATATGTTGGAGTCTGATCTTGATTCCAACGGTGAATTGATTAATTCAGATACTGGGACTGCATCTGTCTTTGACGAGAATCATTTGGGTGGGTCACCGCCCTTCTCAAATAGTTCTGCATCTGCAACTTCTTCCTCTATCTGCCAATATCAACTCATGTGCCTGGATGACAAACTCATGCTAGAGCTGCAAAGCATTGGCTTGCATCCAGAGAGAGTGGTAAGTCTTAATTTTCCACCTCCTTTCTAGAAGATCTCTTTTGCTAAGTTGGTTCATCTTTTTGAGTTATATGGAAACTCATGTAAGCTTTGACCACACTCTAGGCTGCAGCATTTTTGTTATTCTTAAGCTATTGGTAGTGCATTAAGTTATTACCTGTTTCAGTAGTGCTTCTTTGGTTGTCTCTAATATTTGTTTTGTCCCAGCCTGATCTAGCGGAGGGAGAAGAGGAAGAGATACTTAAAGAAATTCATGAACTTAAGAAGGGGCTATACCAAAAGGTTTGACACTGGATTTTTTTTTTTTGTCGTACTGAATTTTCTCAGAATATTCTAAGTGTATATTGTTACCCAATTACCCAACATTTATTTTTTACGCAACTGATTGGACCATGTGTGCGAGTTATCTAATCTGTCTTTCTCTTTTTGGAACTAATATGGAACAATGTTGTTTTATATTGATCCAACAGGCGAGGAAAAAGAAAGTTAAGTTAAGCAAGATAGATAAAGCTCTTCTAAAGGAGAGAGAGGTTGAAAGAAGGTAGGATCACAGCATTTGGATTTTTTTTTTATTATATATTTTTTTATTTATTTTATCTTACTGAACATAATGGAGGGTATTTTGCAGGGAGATTGAGCAGATTGCACTGAACAAACTTGTTGAGATGGCTTACAAAAGGCGAATGGTAATTGCTTATGTTTTCAAGTGGTTTTCCTTTCCATAGTCTTTTGTGATAGTGAAGCTGATGTATTGACGCCACCATATTAAACAAATTCATTCTTGTATTTGGTTCATGATGTTAAACATTGTTAATCTGCATTAGGCTTATATTGAAGTTCTTGTGGAGGAATACCATGGGGATTAAAATAGAAGATTGTTGTAGATTAGTTAAATATTAGGGTCTCTGTAGTAATTATTACTACCATTAAAACTCTCCGCCTTAGATGTGTGGATATTGTGAAAAATTCTCTGCCTTAGTTGTGTGGTCCATGACTTTGATTTGCTTAAAAACTTCTTATAGGCTTGTCGAGGAGGTAATTATTCAAGAAGTGGAGTCAGCAGGGTCACAAAAGTAGCTGCCCTTGCTTTTGTTAAGCGGACTAATGCAAGATGTCGGAAGTTTGAAGCTACAGGGAAAAGTTGCTTTGGTGAACCGGCACTTCAAAAGGTCATTTTGTCTGCATCTATATGCAGCAATGATGGAGAACCTGTTGATACTGTCTCTACTGAGCCTGCTGCAAATGTACCATCAGGTATGCTAATTTATCTTGTCACACCAACATCCAATCCTCTGGCATGCTAATGTAATGTTTGTTAACTTTTCTGCAGCTCCAGGCGCTGTTTCTGTTGGTGTTGAGCAACATGGTCCTTGCGGTGTTAAATTTGATAGGGGATCCAACGCCTTTCAGTCTGTCAGCCTTTCATCTGTTCAGACCTTTACACAACGTGAACCTACGCCAAACAGAGGGAAAAAGAGAGAAGTACTGCTTGAGGATGTTGGAAATGCTGGTTCAAGAACAGTAGCGCCTCTTGGTGAAAGTTTTCCGGGTAATGCAAAGGGAAAGAGAAGTGAAAGAGATAGGGATCAGAAGCTCGTTCAGTTGTCAGCTTCAGGAAATGGTAATTATGTTGCGAAGGTTGGTCAGTCAACATTGGGAGGATTTAGGGGTGAACGCAAGACTAAAACAAAACCCAAGCAAAAGCTCGTTCAGTTGTCAGCTTCAGGAAATGGTCTTTTTGACAAGGTTAGAGAAACAACAGAAGTTTACCGCCCTATTCGTGATTTCAATGAAACAGTGACAAATGATAGGAACAAGGTACTGGGTCAAATGGAACTACCTCCACCCAAAACTCATTTGAGCTCATCTAAAGAAACGGAGGAATCAAGTGTTTTTGGAAGTTTACACCTAAATGAGTTGGATCCGGCTTCTGTATCTAACGATCTCGATGAGCCCCAAGATCTTACATCGTGGTTGGATTTTGATGAAGATGGTCTGCAAGATCCGCTGTTAGATGATTCAATGGGGCTTGAAATCCCTATGGATGACTTATCAGAATTGCAGATGATAATGTGATCTGTTTCCATTGTTTAGAGATAGGTAGAGCTGCTGGTGGGAGACCTGGAGCTCCTTTTTGACTGATTCATCTAACTGTCACTTTCAGTTATAGCTATTCGTCTCTGTGATTCTTCAAAGTTTCTCAGTTTCTTTTGAAGAACAAGCTTGGTTACAGGTTCTTTTCTTTTGCTGATTTTACCTAATTGTACTAGCAAGAGCTTCTCGGATCTGCGCGCAAGCGCAAATATGTACATACATTTTGTTACCGGGAAGAAGTCTTCTATGTCCCTATGTACATGATTAACTTATTCCGAGTTATTTAGGGCTCAATTAGTCTGTTGTTTCATTATTGTTGTATATCAATAACTCAGTGCTCCTCTTATATTACTGAGACTTCATTTTATTACTGGCTTTGATCTAGAAACAGTCATTAATCTTTTACTGACATCTTTAAGAAAAATGATCGGCCGGCTAGACTGTTTGTTTTTTGCTGGCTCGGCATCTGGATCTGACTCGGTGTCTGACTTAAACCTAATCTCTGATTCGGATCCATTTGAGTCGGTTATCAAAACACCACTGACCCGAAAAAGTGAAAAATATTAGAGTAATTTGAGTTAAACACCCTATAAATCAGACATCTCCATTGTGCCTTCACCATCACCTGCCCCATTTGAACTGCAGCAGGCAGTCTGAAGGTGTGGAAATGATCTGTATTTACAGTACAAAATATACACAATTTGCAAAAGCTACAGACATAACAAGAATATGGTTTGATGTGAACTAATAATCTTGAGTAAGCATAACATATTTCAAATGAAAGAATTCCTCAGTAATCTATTTCGAAAAAATAATTAAGAAAAAATAATACAAACACAATCAAAAGTACATATCAACTGAATTAGGTAACACAGACGCTTCTGAGTATTTCGCAGAAGTGAATGTATTTTTTGACTGCGGCGCAGTTCATAGAGATATATAAAACAAAATGAACGAACGTTAACACTGCAATGGGATTGAAGATGCTGCTGTTCGTGTCAGATGACTTGAAACTTTGAGGCTCCTCTCCTGTTGCTCTGTACAAAAAGAAACCCACCAATCTTGGTGCAGATAATATTGGCACAAACAGACAACCAAGGGCACGACGAGCACTTGACTCTATAGACCCGCCATCTTCACTTGTATACACTCTTCTTACCTTCCTTCTGCTTTCACCATCTGTGAGAAAACCCTGCTCATTGAGACACCTGAAATATCATCATCTCCAATATCGATCTGGGTATCAGTATCAGTACCAACACCAGCACCAGTTGTCGTGTGGACGACGTCCTCGACTTGTGGTGAGAGTTCACCTATTCTGTTAGTACTGTTTTCATCAGGATCGCCTGGCAGAACTGCCTCTTGAAGCTGAAGAACATACTCTAGATTCCATAAGATATCTCCCATTGACGGACGATCAACACCATATTCAGCCAGACATTTCTCAGCCGTCTCTCCGTATTTCCTAAGAGAATCAGGTCTTATTTTACCGACGAGGTTAGGATCGATGATTTGATCCAACTGCCCCAGTTTCTGAAACTTCATTGCCCATTCTGCCAAATTCACCCTGTCCCTCTGAAGAGATGGATCAATTACTGGTCTTGCACAAAGAACTTCAAATAAAACAACGCCAAACGAGTAGACATCTGACTTCTCTGTTAACTGTTGTCTTCTGAAATACTCTGGATCCAGGTACCCAAAACTTCCTTTCACTGCAGTACTAACATGGGTTTGATCGAGTTCAGGCCCTGCTTTTGATAACCCGAAATCAGCAACTTTAGCCATGAGATTCTCATCGAGTAGAATGTTTGCAGATTTCACATCACGGTGAATGATTGCCTTTTCAGAACCAGTGTGAAGGTAATGAAGTCCCCTAGCCGATCCAATGCATATTTCCACCCTCTGCTTCCAACTCAAAGTAGGAAAATCTGAGCCATAGAGGTGTTGTTTGAGGGTTCCATTCTCCATGTATTCGTAAACTAAGATCATTTCATTCTTTTCATCACAGTAGCCAATCAGAGAGACCAAATGGCGATGACGGAACCGGGATAACAACTCAATTTCAGTCAAGAACTCTTTGAGACCTTGTTGAGATTGTGGATTGCCCCTCTTTACTGCCACCTTAGTACCATCTACCAGTTTTCCCTTGTAAACCTTTCCGAAACCACCAACCCCAATAACCCAAGACTCATCAAAATTATTCGTGGCATCTTGCAAAGCAACTAAAGGAACACGGTAACCAAGGTTTGTGATGGTATTAGTAGTACCAGTATATTTTCTCCCCCCACCCATGGTAGTTGTATACCCTCCGTTCATGTTCATGGAGAAAGGAACCCAATTCTTCGATTCCTTAAGCTTTGCCAATCTTTTTCTTCTTCTACAAATGAGGAACACAACTACAGCCAAGATAAGAACAATTACTGCAATAGCTACTCCCACTATGATACCAAGTGGCATCTTGGAACCAGTTCCAGAGGCCATAACCGGTGTACCACCAAGACTACTTCTAGAATCATTCATTTTCATAATCTCCAACCCATTTAGAATTGCATTTGGATAAGTATCAGAGGCGTCAGATGAAGGACCAATACTTACGTTAAGCTCGGTACTCTCACTTTGCTGTGTAACAAAGTCAATGAACATAGGAGTACCCAGTGTTGGAAACTCGAGACTGCGATAAGCTATCCAAATGTTTATGTAAACATTGAAGACGAGCTGGTTAGCACTTGGACTTACTATATCACAGAAGTGAAACCTAACCAGGTATTGAAATCCTCGATCCACATTGAAATTCCATGTCACGTTGATTTTACTGTTAGGATCACCTGCAGAATTCATCTCTCTGCAAGAGCTGTAGACAGGATCAGGAGCAATATCCCTGGAAGGCCCACCGTCGACATACTTGACAGTTCCCGTCTTTTTACTGGCGAGGTTGCTGTTCTTCAGAAAACCCTGATCAGGAACCCAAGTTCGACCGAGAGTATCATTCGCCGGGGAAACCGTAGGTCCCCCCATATTCACTCTCCACACCGTTTCTAACGCTTGCTTTGTCAGACCTTGAAATTTACCCGCTGATGGCACAGTTGTAGCATCATCTGTAATGAGCTCATCAGGTGCAGAAACCACTTCCAACGCATTCAAGAAGGCAAATGAACCGCTGGCTGGAGTAAACTGGATATCTAGGTCGCCCGCGTTCACGTTCACAGAGAATTCCTTAACCACGGAACCATTCGAAAGCTGGAAATCGCTAAGAAGTGCAAACTGCTTGGTTCCAACAGAGAATTTAGCAGTACTCATATCAAATCCTAGGAAAATAAACGGAGCGAAATAAAGCCGAATCCAATGTCTACCAGACTTCTGCAACCGAAATGTATAAGTCGAACTCCCGTTGAATATCCTCGCCGTCTCAAATAGACGCAAACCATAGGTTCCAGAACTCAAAATCTCACTAGCATTCGCTAGTATATCCGTGGGGGTTTGAAGCGTCTTCGAATCGGATGTATCCGGCTGAAAAAGCCGATCGCCAATGGTTGTATTGGTGGGTGATCCACAATCTATCAAGAAACTATCTATTGGACTAAATCCAGTACACACACAAGCATAACAACACAGTATTGATGTAACCCATATGACCCTCAATGTAACATCTTTAACAGTAACACCCATCTTCAGATTACAACACACAAACAAAAATCCAACAAACAATAACTGAAACCAAAATTACTATGAAGACCCAAGTAAATCAAGAACCCTAAAATGACTTTAAAAAATGAAGTAGTAGACAGAAAAAAAGGAAGTACCTATCAATCCAGATTCTTCATGATTACTTTACCAAACAAGATAAAACACAAAACCCATTTCTGATCTCTCTTATTTTTTCTTGATCTTACAAAAACTCAACTCAAGCTGGAATTTGATAGATAGATAGTACCTGGTTTGTTTTGGCTGTTTTTTTTTTTTTTTTTGTTGAGATAGAAAGAACAAAATGGAGTCAAATGGGATTTGAAGAAAAGCCAGCTAATATGTGAAGAGAGTACCCTACCACCGTCTCTCCTTCCTCTTCTTCTTCTTCTACTTGGGTTAGAAAAAAAAACATAACAGCCGTTTCTGCTTGGAGGACAGTAATCTAATCTCAACTCTCTCTTTCTCTTGGCTTTTTTTTTCTTTTTTGTTTATTTATTTCTCATTATTTATTAACTAGTGAATGAACGAAGGAAGAAGAAAGAGAAAACAAAGAGAAAGAGAAAACAGAGATATTTATTTACTCTGTTTTGCTGTTTTGTTTTTGTTAAAAAGACCTTTATGGGTACCACGTACACTCATGTTTTGTCAAAAAAATTTCGACAGTACTTCTGTTATATGTGTCACCGGATAACAAGTTGCCGGATAAGAAGGTGTCACAAAGATAGTACTATCATCATCTGTTTTTTTTTTTTAATTGGGTGTGACTCGACTAGATTTGACTTGACTGGGTTTGGCTCGATATGTTTGGTTAATGAATTAGATCCAAACGATTCATATTTTTGCCATTTTAAGAGTCAGTGTCGTTTTAATAACTGACTCAAATGGGTCTGAGTCAGAAGTTAGGTCTGAGTCAATGGCGGAGTCAGATCTGACTCAAAATAAACAACAAACAGTTTGACATTTGACTCGAGCCAAGTCAGTGGCCGACAAAAACCCTATATGTCTAGAAATCATAATAAAAACACTAAAAAAAAAAAATCCTATTGTGCGATGGAACCAGGATCGAAAATAGGAGAAAACAAAAGTTGAAAGTTAAAGTACAAATACATGATAAAATGAGATTTTTTATAAGTATGCCAAAATGCTAGATTGATCCGGGGTTAGATCCCTCGTTTGTTCCAGATAGACAGAGAAGAGGAGTCTCGCAGTTCAAAAATCCTACCCCTTACTAATTATGGGATTGAGGAAGCTCCTCTCATAAGCAAGTTGGGGTGCACCACGAAATTTGATCCGCGGTCAGTTTTTGCAAATTTATTATCTTTGTCTTAGTCTTAGTCTTATGGTGTCCAATCTAGGATCGAAAATTTATTATCGTTTTAATATCTTTGTCTTAGGCTTAGTCGTGGATGTCCAATCTAGTATACTAGATTGGACATCCACGTCAGCTAGTTAGTAGGAGGCATCTTATCGTTTGGCGAGATTGGACAACGAGACGCTGAACCATTCAGCGCTGAGAAATTTCAGCCATTAGATCAAAATATGACAATTAATTCAACGGATAAGAATGTAGCGTTGAACCATTCAGAGTTTTTTCACTCTTTCAGCGCTGAATGGTTCAGCATTTTTCACCTTTTCAGCGCTGAATGGTTCAGCGCTTCAATCTTGCTACTACTTGAGTTACTACCAACTGCTAGGAGAGAGAAGTAGCAGGGGAGAAAAGACCACGCTTTTGGTGAAAGTAGTAGCTCAATCTTACTCCATAAGACTAAGAGCAAGCACTATGGTGCCATTTTTTTGAGTTTTATCCCCAAATCCTACGTCTAAAAAAAGGTGGTCAGAAAGCAACTATTATGGTTGGGAGGCGGCCACTTAATGTCCGCCCAAAATTGAGGGTCGGCCACTCAGTGTACGCTTTTGGTCAAGGTTTAACCTTGACCAGGCGGCCACTGAATGTCCGCCTGGTAACTAGAAAGGGACAGAAACCAGTCGGGTTTCCCTCACTTCTTCTTCCCCTCTATTTTTTCCTCACTAAAAAACCTTCCAACCAAATTTACCCCCTTTCGATAATAGTAGTGTTTTAGGTAGAGGTTTTGCACAATTTTTGAAGGGTTTGTTCTACACTCAAAGGGGGATATTGGGCACCTTTCAATTTCAATTTCCATCCACCAAATCAACCAAGGTATGTAATTTGGTTCTTAGGGTTCCCATGTATTTTGTTGTTGAATTTCAATTGATTAAGTTGATTTTGGTAAACTATACCCGATTAGATACTCATTGTAGACACCAATTATGGCAAACACAAGTTTAATTAAATAGAGTTGTGGCACCTACATATCCACTACATTTTAGGTAATTGAACTACACTTGAAATGTAAACTAAGCTTACACCTAGAATTACCTATTGATTTAGAAAAAACATACTACATAGTTAAAGCAAATACATAATTAACTATCGACAAGGGGAATTGTCGTCGTCGTTGTTGTTGTTGTTGTTGTTGTTGTAGCGAATCATTGGATTGTAGAGAGGTGGTGATGAAGGGGATTAAGATGATGAAGGGTGACTTACCGTATAACCCAAGTGTGTTTGGGTTAATGGAGTTGGAGTATGAGGAGTAGGAGATGATTAGTATGAATGATTAATGGGTGCATATGGTGGAGGAGGGTAAGTGGATGTTAGAGGATAAAAGGGTGAAGAATGATATAATTGTGATCCTTGAAAAGTGGATTGTTGGTTTTGATGTTGTTAGGGCATTGTCCGGTCAAACCCACTAGCGTTGGTATGTCAAG
>JAJJMA010214536.1:0-19979 GCA_023529015.1 Papaver nudicaule | reverse complement strand
GCAGTTTGGCTTCATGTTTATTGCTTTGATCTGGAAGTTTGACTTTGCTCCTTTCATGGTTTTGATCATTGCCATCCTAAATGATGGTAAGAGTTCATCAAAGAACTTTTGGATGATCCATTTTCGTCGATGAATTCCTTTCTCTTTATCATGACTGTGTCTGATCAATACATTGTAATATCCAGGAACGATCATGACCATCTCTAAAGATCGTGTAAAGCCATCTCCAACTCCCGACAGCTGGAAACTGAAAGAAATTTTTGCGACTGGAGTTGTGCTTGGAGCTTACTTAGCATTGATGACAGTCATATTCTTCTGGGCTGCATGGAAAACTGATTTCTTCTCTGTAAGTACAGTCATGATCGTTATCACGTTAAGTTGTATTCTGCCCCTTATGCTCATGATCGTAGTCTTACCGTGTCTCTTCGTCATACAGGATAAATTCGGTGTTAAACCTATTAGAGATGATAAACGTGAGATGATGGCTGCCTTGTACTTGCAAGTCAGTATTGTGAGCCAGGCCCTCATTTTCGTTACAAGGTCTCGCAGCTGGTCGTTTCTTGAAAGACCCGGATTTCTTCTTGTTTTTGCATTCTTTGCTGCTCAGCTGGTAAGATTGTGCTCTCCCTCGTAGTTTCTTCCCAACTAACTTGTTTTCCACCAAGTCTGTTACTAACTTCATTCGTATCCGATCTATGTTATCAGGTAGCAACTTTAATTGCTGTATACGCCAATTGGGCATTTGCTAACATGAAAGGTATTGGTTGGGGATGGGCTGGAGTCATTTGGCTTTTCAGTCTTGTAACCTATTTCCCACTTGACGTTCTCAAATTCGCCATCCGATATGCTCTGAGTGGAAAGGCCTGGGACAACCTCCTTGAAAACAAGGTACTCCCCTCTTGAATTTCTTTCTTTCTTTTGTTTTTTTTTTTGGAATTTTTAGTAAGTTATATTTCTCAACTGCAAGTTACAATTCGGGATTCCACCTTACAATTTTATTGTTGCATTGATGTATAAACAGACTGCCTTCACTACTAAGAAGGATTATGGAAAAGAGGAAAGAGAGGCTCAATGGGCTCTTGCTCAAAGAACTCTACATGGACTTCAACCACCAGAACAAAATAACCTCTTTGCTGACAAGAATAGTTACAGAGAACTTTCAGAGATTGCTGAGCAAGCTAAGAGGCGAGCTGAAGTCGCAAGGTAAGGATTCCCCATAACGATGCTTTTTGATACTCAGCTACTCATATTAAATTGTATTCGAGTCTTGTCTTGTTCAATTTCTCAAGGTTAAGTATGGCTTGTTTTCACCTTGCAGACTAAGGGAACTTCACACCCTCAAGGGACATGTTGAATCAGTCGTGAAGCTAAAAGGACTAGATATTGACACCATTCAACAGCATTACACTGTTTAATAAGCATGGAGAAACATAATTGTATTTTGAGAAGTGTGGTTTGTTGGCGCTCACCGAAAAAAACATCACAACTAAGAAGAGGATGCCGACGGCGTAACAACTATTAGAACTCCTTTTTTTTTCTTCTAAATAGTGAATCAGATATTTGCCGGTGCTATAATCTTATTTATCAGTTTGCTTTTTCTTCTTCCCGCTGCTGTTTCTAGGTGCCCTCAAGGAAAAGTTGTGTTTTACTTCTCCTTATGTATGAAGAGTTGTAATAACATCGCATCACAGTTTTTTTTTCCCCTTCTCTTTTGTGCACTTTGTAATCTCAGTCTCAGTGGCATCGTAACATTTTCAATGATGACCCAACTGAGTATTTGAGTGATAAATCAAAAATTGTTTAATCAAACCTTTGATGAAATGGAGAGTTTCATTCAATATTGTGTTGATATTTTTTATGGAAATTTTGCGACTTCAGATTTTATAGCAGCTCTGCTCAACTTCTTTGTGTTGTTTTACCAAGTCTTGCAGTGTTTGGTTCTGAACAAAGATAAGCTCATAGGGGTTCTTTGCTTAAACTTGCATATACACTTGGTATCTTTCAATCTAGCAGATGCAGAGTACTTTCTCATATAACTGTGCAGGACTGCAAGCTGGGCAAGGAAGTGTGGCAATTCTTTCTTCATGTATTTTATTCAGAACTTCCCTTCCCTTCTCTTCTTACATTCATAATGGCCTTGCGTGTGCATAAGCTAACACCAATACCATTATATTGACCTCTGAAGTCCGATTAAATCAAGCTTGGAGTCAAAGCTGTCATCTGCTGTTTATGTGCTGATGAGATATTTGTGTGACATAATTGTGGAAGTTTGAAACCTGTGAACAGCCCCACCTAAGAGGTTCCGACCCCAACTATATACAGTTGAATGTTGAGACGCAAAATAAATTTGGATGCATTCTTATGGTCCTTTCCTTATTTTGTTGGGTTTTGAATTCTGTCCATTTAGATATGAAGCGATGACCAAAAACATTGCAATGCAGTGCATGTGAGTGACATTATCAACAAAGCTCCAAAACCAGCAAAGCATTGCGCATACAGAAGTAATTCAAATACAAGGCCACTTTATACATTTGCATGTGCATTCTCTCTTAATCACTACATTACAAACACCTTCAATAAATGTTCACCTAATCACTCTCCAGTCTCCACAATCTGAATGCCAATGGTAATAAAAGTTCTATTAATGCAGAAGAATTGCAAACTTGATTGTTTTGTTTAACTTAGGACATTGAATAGTGTGGTTAGTGACATATGGTTTGGACATTGAATAGTGGGGTTAGTCATATATCATAGGCCTCTGAGAGTTTGCATATAGTTAAGAAAGATGAGGTTTTTGCGGGTTCACTTCTCACATTAAACCCTTCAAGATATGGTTTGTACAAACTCAACACTACGTTTGGAGAGGGAAAAAGTGGGAATCCTAACTAATGATCAAGAAAGTGAACGAGGGTTTTAGGTATATGTAGTGATAATGTATGAAGGGAAGGTGTGTGGTATTATCAACTGGAATGGATGGTTGAGGAATAAAGGCAAAATAGAGTGGTCTTTTATGGGGATGAAGAAAGGAAGAGAAAAGTACTTTGTTGAAGTTATGTGAGGACATTTATAGTGAGTGTTTAGTGACATTTGTGTACCCTTGCACATGGGAAGAAGAAAACAATCTATTGGAGCATGTGAACCCATGTGCATGATCCTAGAGCTATCTACACTAGCAACCCTTTTTCCCCCTCTTACTAGTACTTCTTGTATTTGCCACAAATCTCCAAAAACTCATAACTTTAGCTAACTTCATGTAGCTAGCTAGGGATTTTGCATTGTCTTCTCCCTCTCTATAAGTATGTGTGAATTATCATCTAGCTACTACACTAATTCATATGGCCGGCCATATGGGTTGCTTGCACTTGATTTGTTAAAAGCCTAAAGGCCTATCTGAAAAACTATAAGCTATTATTAACAAGTCTCTTCATCCATTGCTTTTTCTGTTTGTATTGCATAGCCTAGTACCCATCCATGTGCTTCAATGGATAACTCTTCAAGTCCTGTGGTAAAGAAGCCTAAAGTTTCCCCTTCAAGCTTGGCAGTGAAATAACCAAGACATCTACATATTCTTCTTCTTCTTCCTCTTCTTCATTTTCCATTGTTTGCCACTTCTTTGCTTTTTGAATTGTCATTATTTGTTACCATTACTAGCTAGTTCTTCATTTGCTTCAATGGAGGAAAGGGTGCTAAGCAAGCGTAAACGAGTTCATACGTTGGAACCATCTAGTACAATGGTACTACTACATGGTGCCACTTTCTCACAAACATACTTGAATACTTTGTTGTCATTTCTAGTGAATCTTGATGCTAAAAGTAGGTCTTCGAGTGATAAACGAGACCGCGAAGTAGAGGAAATTGTAAGGTTTCAAGTAGACATGGCACTAGTACTGTCAACTAAATGTATGTTCGGATGGAGCCGCGCGTTAAAAAGAAAACTAGATCAGAGAGATATGAACTCGAATGAGCATAATCTATCAGCAATACATGCACCAAAATCACTTCTTTTCGCGTACGGGTGCAATGGCAGTAGAGAAGTGAAATGCATTTCCAAATTAGTGTTTCCTATAGCAAGATGTCTGAACCCTTCTCTACCTCCTCAATGCTTAGGTGATTTTCCGCATAATAAGTACTCGAAAAGATCGTATAAAAGAAGGTCAGTAGCAAGTGTTTGTGGAAGGCGAAAAAGAAAGAGAGGAGGTCAAGATAAGTTTGGATCCCGTTTAAGGAAACTAAGAAATATTATACCTGGTGGAAATGAAATGGTAGATTCCGATGAATTGTTTTCTGAAGTGGAAAGCTACGTAGTGTGTCTTGAATTGCAGGTGCGTATTTTACGATCTCTTGTTCATCCCAGATGTTGAACACGAATAATCAAAAGTCGATTAACTAAAATTATGCACTTCATTGGTTGATTTATCTTGGTTGAAATTATGTTCCTTAGTGTTTGTACCTAAACACCACTTTGTTTCTCTTCATTCTGAATCAATGCAACAGTTCCGAGTTGAATTTTGAGTTCACAGCATGGCCTGGCAATTTTTTCTTTTGTTTCTAAATTCTACTAATGGAAAATATACTTTCCGTCTGATAATTTGACAATTGGAAATGCAATCGAATTCTAAAACCAGGCCTCATTTAGTCATTTACGTGGTATCAGTCGTAACATGGGCTAAAATTGAAAATAGTTCTACCAGTTACCTGTGCTACATGATGGGATTGATTTAAGCTAACTAGCAGGTGGATGTAACCATCCTCCTAGCCGCGTTGTCTACAAACAGAGAGCAATCATGCATAAAGTTTTCCCTAACTCCAGCAGTCGGAAAGTATAGGTTAGCCTTTGGCTTATTCTACTACTAGTCTTGGCAGTAAAGGAAGCCTCAGAGCCAAGCACTATGGTTGCCAAAAAATATCAAAAATTCCTACAATTTAGTTAAGATATGGAGAGAAAAAAAAGCAATTACTAGAATCTATCTCTACATTTGAGCGACTACTAAGTAATCGTATATATAATATAGACAAGCCATGTCTACAAAAGGGCACAAATCTGTACCCAATTGTAGACATGCCTAGATTTTTTCTCCACATTGTGGTAAATATCTCTACTTTTTGTACTTTTTACCCCCCATAGCACTTGTTCTTAGGAGATCACAAAAAACAATTAAAGTAACCAAATAAAATATAACCACAAGTTTATTATTTTTAACCCAAATAAAATGCTTTGTCCGTCGCAAAGGAAGGTGACATTTTTCTCATTTAATTTGAAAATAGACAAAAATAAAATACTAATATGAACACTTTTTTGGGACGATAGCAAATGGTCACCTTTGCGGTTCTGGAATTGGGGATAAAAGACTATGCTTAAAGAGTAAGCCCTAGAACTGATATCTTTTGGTGTTGCATCTGTCACAAAGTAGTGCAGCTCTGAGCTTGTAGAAGTTTGATTTTAGTCGCAGGTTTATCTTTATGTTCAGTCAATGAAGGACTTAGCTGAGTCCATGTTCAAGTTAGTGGAATAAAAATAAAAATACATGTCAGTAGTTTATTTATCGGATTTTCTGAAATGTTAGTATACATAGAGCTGTAAAGTTCAGTAGAACTCACTTCACTGAAACTATTTTTTTATGTCTTGCATTAGTTATTTCATTTGAGATAATTCAATCAATTCTTCATTGTTCTCTCCGTATTTACAACTCTATTTCCCGATCTTCGTTTGTGATATGATATACTTGAGTGTTGGACACTGACTACTCCTGCAATCTAATTAGATTTCATTCTTAGTATTTCTATATTTTAAACTCTGTTAGTTTCGATAATAAGATATTAGTTTTCCTTATTTGTATAGACTCTAGGCAATATATACCTGTGATATGTTTAAGGCATCCGAACAATACAACTTTCAATTACAAAAGGTGGTTTAATATCCTATCAAAAGATTAAGGTGACTGATCCCCAATTAATCAATCAATTTATCAATTTTCAATAAATTTTCCATTGTTTCTAGTCTAGCAACCTGAGACCATTCAAACACTATTTTCTTCTTGTTGCAATTCTTTCACTGAAGATGTGAAAAAGAGGGGATACCAAGGTACACCACAAACTTTTGAATTCGTGATCCTAGTTGACCAGATTACTTGAACGATCTCAAAAATCAATATTCAAGTAATAACCCGAGTACAGTTCTTTGTTCAAGAACCGAATCCTAACAAGAACAAGTTCTCGTAGATCTCAATTGAGATGGATTCACTAAAGGGTTTGAATCAACAAACTTGCAATACTTTAAATTTATAGATCAGAGACAATATAATGCGGAAGGTAAAAGTAATGCAAGACACCAGAAGTTTTGTTAACGAGGAAACCACAACTAGTAGAAAAAACCCGGGACCTAGTTCATATTTGAACACACTCAGTATTAAGAGAATACATATGCTAGCCTATTGTTAGAGCACGGCTCGGTTGAACCCACTGGCGTTGCTATCTCAAGTCAGTTGTCAAGTTTAGTTGACGAAAAATCAATCCTTGATAAGTCTACAATATCAGTTCGGACTAGGATAGGTTAGGTATTCGAGAAGAAGACCATTAAAGATGCAGACCGGAGCTTACACACTAGATAAATTCATCGTCCTCATTAAAAGGTTAGAAAGGTTTTCCTTTTGTTTTCGTATTTACAATTATATCAATTGAAATAGTCCATGATGTTGTTTATAGTGATCTCGAAGGATCAAAGATTAGTTCTCTTAACATTTAGATCACTAAGTGGCCACTGCCTAAGTAGAATATGGGAATAGAACTAGTTCTTGAATTACACCTGAACATCGTACACGTTCATGAACGCGTTCATATGTTGGAAGGGAAATTCCTGAACTCAGCAGTTTCTCATGAACGCGTTCATATAAGAGTTCAGAAACTTCTGAACTCCGAGAAACTGTACATGAACGCGTTCATGTATGCCATGGTTAAAACTTCTATTTTGAGGTTTTTACCTTTTGCAAATGAATTTTCGAACTCGTTCACAATAAGGCCCATGGAGCTCTTGTCCACAATTTTCTTTAGGTTCGTGTATTCTTACATGGACTCCATAGCATGGCCAACCTGTTCAGCCATTGCTATCCTTCGATTCGGTCAAGGCGAGTCTTCTCATGGCCTTTAGGTTTTTAAACAACAGGTTAGAAGAAGATTGAGTTGGACTTCAATGCAAGCCTATGGACTTTTCTAAGTTCCGAAACTTGCTTGAGTCTCACTCAAGGTTGCTTGACTTTAAAGCAAATCCTCCCTTGATGATCAATATAAACATATGACCTTTTGCAAGATACAACTTCAATCCTCTACACATCTGTGTATCCTTCCATAAAGGTTGGTCGTCATCTCGGAGTCCTTTTCTTGGACTAAGACTATTTGAAAGACTTCACTTGAGGATCGTGAAGCACATGTCGGAAGTCACATTCCCGATCCTGTATCTTAGGTCGATTGATTTGTTAATCAATTCAATCAAAAAGGACCAAATATTTGATAAAAGCTTCGTAACGCTCCAATCAGTGTTTTAAGTCCTAGAAGCTCCATAACGCAATTCACGAACTAGGTTTAATACTAAGTTCATCCCGCGTTATGAGGTAAAACTGTTTAGGCTAGATCAATAAGCCGTACTCAGTATATCGATTTCCATTAACCTTGACTTTAAGTCTAAAGTAAATCACCTATTGTATTCTTGTTGAAAGTCATTGAGTACAACCAGGCGTCATGTTAGAGGCAGGGTAGCGCTAGTATTCACGAAGGGAAGTGTAGCAACTCCTAGGCCTGTAAAGGACGTCAGCTAGGGGAATCAAGTGTGTAGTCTTCTGCGGGAGTCAAGAGACGTAGGAGCACAACGGTAGCTGAATTGCTTGGAGGGTTAATTCAGTCTCGATACATTCAAGTCTGAAGTCTGAGAGTATGCTAGCATCTGTATTCGCTTAATACTGTGTGTGTTCAAACTGGACGAGGTCCCTGGTTTTTTCTGCTGGTTACGATTTCCTCATTAACAAAACTTCTGGTGTCTTGCTTTACTTTTACCTTCCGCATTATATTGTGTCTGATTTATATAATATAGTATTGCAAGTTTGTTGATTTTAACCCTTGAGTGAAGCCATCTCTGTTTAGATCTACGAGAACTTGTTCTTGTTGGGATTCGGTTCTTGTATAAAGAACTGTACTCGGGTTGTTGCTTGAATATTGATTTGTGAGATCGTTCAAGTAACATAATCAACTAGGTTCACGAATTCGGAAGTTGGTGATATATCTCGGTATCCCTTCTTTTCAATTGGTATCAGAGAAGGCAAACACCTGAAAGACGTAACTGTTTGTGTTTGATCTTATCTAAAAGTATGAAATATCTTTTAGAAAAACTGTTCGTTAAAACCTATTCAACATACCAGAACGTCTTTGAGTGGTTTCACAATTTTCGTTGTCTCATCAGTCATTCAGGACAACACTACCGAAGATTCTTCCATCTCCATCTTGAACTAGAAAAGAACAGACATGATTTAATCAATTATCATCTGGAGATTATTCAAAACCAACTAGAAGTTCTTGTTGTGAACTCTACTAGAATTAATAAAAAGAAATCTTCTGCTTCCAAGAAACGGTGTTTTAAGTGTGGGAGGAAAGACCATCTTAGAAAGGACTGTACCGTCCATATTCCTATCAAAGGAAACTTAAGCTATTAAAATGATGAGCTCAGTCAACACTTTGGAGAGGTTAATCCATTTGGACTCAACCGTCATAGAATTGAGGATGAACTTTACAAAGATGTGATGTGTGACCACAAACGTGCTTGTGCCAAATTTCTTTAATTAGAAGTTGATATACATCCTTAATCTTTTTCTGCTCTTCGAAGATAAGTATAAATCTATGAAGACAAGTACAATTTCTTGCTTTTAATCTATCTTAAGTACATTTTTTCAGATTATTTTGTAGAACCCTAGTACTATGGAACGTCCATTACTTAATGGTACGACAATGTTCATTTATTCAAATAAGACAATAATTTTCATCTCTTAAGTTGTTGAGCATTGTGTTCCAAAGAGATGTATCCACGTTCAAAGATTAAGTAATTCTTTTTCTGATGGTTTGTGACCAGAAAATATATTAAGATTGTCACAACTGTCTTACAACATCAAAACTCCTAAATTTGCAGTGATTTTAGAGATGCTACCACATCCAGAAAAGTCCAAAATGTGATGACTTGATGTGGGTATCAACACTTCTTGAACCGTTTCTAAAAATTCTCCCTGCCTCTGGCTCCTAAGGCAAGAGTCGAGACCAGGATTCATGAGAATCTTTAGTTATAGTGCTCAAAAGACTATGTTCTGTATCATAACATTGATATATAAACTTAAGTGGCTTTCAAAGGATATAATTGCACATTAAATCAATGGAATTGTCACTATGTATTTTGGAGGAACATAAATTTTCTCGGTTCATAATGTATGATAAGATTATTTTTGGGGAAAATTCACACATTGCATAAACAAGGATTCATAGTAAAAAGTCCTATGGGCTTGTTCCGAAACCGACCAGACCCATATTTGTGCCTATATAATGTTGCGAACTTCAATAGAGATCCTCTCTTTGAGTCGTTCCCGAACCAAACCCTAGGTTTCGGAACTCACAGTTGTTTTTGACCATCCTACAATTTTAGGAAGAATTGGATCCTCAAGAAAGTCTCTTGTTGTCAAGTAAGTGATTCTTTCTTGTAAACCCTTTACATTCATCATGTCTAGATCTACGAAGAACTCCTCAAA
This sequence comes from Papaver nudicaule, assembly GCA_023529015.1. NCBI lineage: Eukaryota > Viridiplantae > Streptophyta > Magnoliopsida > Ranunculales > Papaveraceae > Papaver > Papaver nudicaule. The sequence continues at coordinate 10,206 of JAJJMA010214536.1, read as the reverse complement.
AAGGAAGAAAGAAAAATCCCCATACTTCTATGATTCTAGGGTAGGATTTTATTTCTATGATGAAGAATGTTGCAATAAGTATCATGAAATCTCTTCAAGAAAAATCATTATGAAGAGAAAATATGTGAAGACCTCATGTGAAGATTTCACTAAGTTCATGGACTCATACAATTGGGGTAATATCTTTGATGGTGTAGGAAGTGGTAGTGAGATATTGGTGAAATTATATAATGCCAATATTCATGACATCAATCCATACACTTAGGAATTCAAAACCATCATTGGTGAAACCATCATAAGTGTTGATCTTCATGTTCTTGAAACTATTACTAACTTACCCACGGGAACCAGTCACGTACCCGCATATGAACAAGAACGTGCTACAGTGGAAGACATATCCAATAAGCTTGTTCGAAAGGTTGTTGAATGGGATACAAACCGCTTTCCCACAAAGGATTTGTCAGTCTCCTTAAAAGCCTTTCGTAAGATTTGTATTGCTAACATTTGCCCTTCCACTTGTACTCATGCTTTTTGGAATCAAGTGTTTACCGAATTTGGGTATTTATTGGAAAACAAGGGTACCATTAACATATGTGGAATGATTCTACTCGAAATGCTAGACATGACATCGTTAAACAAGTGTCTTGGCTTTCCTTGTTTAATTTATAGAATTTGTGAGTTTTATCATGAAGGACCTCTAGGCATTGCTGGACGGGCCAGATCGATCCTAGGTGGAAGTAGGATCAGGTCAAATGTGGCTAACGTTCCGCACAAACGTACCATCGCAGACATAGACAGGCCTTCTGTGTTAAGCTTAAGTGAACACCTAGGTTCAAGGACATTCTGAATCATACAATATAGATATACCATGGAAAGTACCGTGTGTGATTCTCCGAGTAATACCAAAATGTTGTTCCTCATGAATTCAGATTTCCAATGTAGATAATCACTTTAATGATAACCGAGAATTCACATCAAACACCAAAAGAATATTCAATTGAGTGTTTGATCATGTAGTGCATAAATACGACGATTTAATCACTTACAGTATTGACTTTAGATTTTGTTTTAACAATACCAGATTAAGGTTTCGAAGCAAGAAACAGATATTATATTCGTAATCAAATATTTGGTGTCGAACTTGAGAGTCCATGTGGTCAAGAGACGTTTCAGCATCGCACCTTTTTGTCCTTGACGCACAGGCTATATTTCGCGGTTCACATAAACCTTTAGGAAACCCCAGAGTCTTTATTATAGACCTTTTAGAACTCACATGGTCAAGACACATTGGTCTCGATTCTCAAGTCACTTAACCATCAAACATAGTTTTGAACTCAAGTTTTCTTATGGTCAAAACTTAGAATTAACTTTCGAACACAATAGCTCATGGACACAAAACCAAATTAAGGTTTCAGAATTAAAGTCAGTTTTACCAAAACCTACATTGAGGTTTCGAACTCTAAAGTCCATAAGATAAGAAATAAGGAATATAGTTTCGAAATCTAAAAGTGTTATGGCATTCTAGATGTTCATATTTCGAAAATCAAATGCATGATTTCGAACTCTAGAAATCAGAGCCAAATGTATTCGAACTCAGAATAGCAGTATGTCGAGTCTACACAACAGAAGTGTGAGTCACGATCTCGATTACATTAGCACATACGAATACGTACTAATCAATCCGACAGAGTCAGATAAGGTAAGTCGAGACACAATACTATGATGGATTAAATCTCGTAATACTACAGAGACAACATCATAAACTGTTATTATCCAACTCGTAAGTTTTAGGAAAAACCTTATATAACTTAGAAACGGAGAATAGAAGAATGCTCTAAGCAACATAGAATGTCATAACTACAACAGCAATACCGTAAGCGATATCATGGAATTATCTCTTAAGACACATTTATCATAAGTGATCAAGTCATAACGTAAAGCTCAAGCATTAAGTTATGTTTTGTCTTTTGTAGCACAAGTGTAAAAGATAATGGAATCGCGTTGTTTAGATTCACTAACCTCTTGAATGCGAAGCTGAATATCTTCGTTTGCTCCTCGATCTTCTTCGACTCTTCATGTAGTTCCTCCAACTTATTTCACAACCTAAAGCTAACTTAATGAAGTCTTCACCTAATGTGTGTTTCAAGCGGTCGAGTTTTGATTATTAAACTTGACAACTAAGCTTGACATACCGACACTTAGTGGGGTTGACCGAGTCATGCTACAACACCTAAAACTAGGTTTTGACCATAAGAAAAATTAGGTTCGAAACTATGTTTTCTGGCTAACAATGACTTGAGAATCGAGACCAAAAATGGATCTTGACTATGTCAGTTCTAAGTGACCGGTCTATTAGACTGGATAATATTCCTACTCTTCTAGGACAAAAAGGTGTGATGCTAAAACGTCTCTTGACCACATGGACTCTCAAGTTCGACACCAAACATTCGTAACAGACTAAATATGAGTTCTTTGTTTCGAAACCTAAATCCGGTTTTGTTGAACAAGAAATCTAAAGTCCGAAATCAAGAATTGGTTTCGCTATATGGAATCTAGATTTGGAAACCATACTTTGGTTTTGATCATATGTTCTCTAGAATCCGAAACCTATCATTTGGGTTTTGCTAAACAAGATGTGAGCTATTTGGACCTGATCCCACTTCCACCTAAGATATAGATCTAGCCCGTCCAGTTAATCCTTAGGAAGTGATGTTGACATTATCAAAGTTGATGTCGACATTTGGAAGTAATAATACCTTAAGATTATTTTCCCATCTAAGGACACAGATTCGAAATGAACTTTATCCCAGGGAGTATATTTGGTAAGCACCATATTTCGAAATTAACGAAATATCCAAATATATCTTAATGATGCTTTTGGCTAAACATTCAATGAAATATCATTTGTTAAATGCAAAAATACTAAAGTATTAGATTTCATTAAATGCAATGAATTTATATTAGGAATTTCAGAATTAAAAGAAAAGTGCTTAATAGAATTTTTGAAATTACTTTGCCTCATTTCAAAGCTAATCTTTTGTCATATAAATAGAATTATGTATCACTCCTTCAAGCTTTGTCCCTCTACCAAGTTTCATTCTGTGGAAAAGTAAACTCGTGATACCAGCTGTTCCTTTCAGTACGTTGGAAATTTTTTTCTCCGTCTGGATTAGTGTCAAAGCATTCTCTTGGGGATCGAGAAGCCTAGAAGTACCTCTTCAAGGGAAATTAGTTTATGTTTATTAGTTTTGATTGTACTGTACTTGTGTGATGTTCTATCACGTCTATCAAAGTCTTACGATCTTGTTTATTCTAAGGTCCTTCTATCTGATATAAGACCACTCAAGATCGTAGTTATAAGAAAATCTTTTTATCTATTGACCTGGATTTGTAAGCAAGTCCCTTTCGGTTTGTGTGCCAACCTATTAGATATCGAGTGGAATCAAGATATTTATTTTGTATTGTTTTGTTTTGCAGATACTTTGTTTTACAAGGCCATCATACTACGCATCCAAAATTGCTTGATTTCAACTGGACGATAAGGTTACCCTTGATTAATATTGAGAGTTTGGTTTCTAAACCTTGTTTGATATCTCGAAGGGTTTATTACCAAGTAAACTTAAATATCCTCGCTCTTGGTGTAAAAAGACTTTGGTGAAATATCTATTAGTTACCAAGGATTTCATTTAGTGGTTTGACATGTCGCTATTTGGTTATTGTCCGTAAAAGTTGTAGTTGTCTGATTGGAGGTCGGGCAGCGATAGTCTTCACGATGGACTATGGAGCAACTCTTAGGAAAGATAGTGAAGGACGTATTTTTTTTAATGGAGTACATGTGCATGATCACCTTGCTGTGGTTGGAGGCGCAGGAATGCTGAGGTAGAGCTTTATGACTAATAGTTGTATTAGGTTCATATTGTTTTAACCAACTAGTCCAAAGTCTGAGAGTAGGTGTGTTGGCAGTTTAATTCTTAAGAGTAATCAAAACTGGACTAGGTCCCAAGGTTTCTACGAGTTTGTAGTTTCCTCGTTAACAAAATTCTTGTGTGTACTTTACTTTATTTCTGCAGTATATTTGACTTAATTATAATTAAAGTATCGTACTTATATGTTGACATAGTCTTTCGGGACCTTCTATTGATTCCCGTTGTGTGATTCAATCAGTTACAAAAGAGATCTTGTTCTTGAGTTCTTGGAATACAAAAACCGTTCAAAGTTGATCTTATAGGTTGTAAAATAAAAGATTGGTGGTGTACTCAGTATCCTCGTCTTACAATTATTATAAATTTATGGTACTTAATATTTATTTATTTTCAATTACTATTGTTAACGAATCTCGAGCCTCTAAAAGACAACAAAGATTATTGAAACAATAATTACCATTACAATAATACATACTAATAAACTAATACATTCAATTAGAATCACAATGTCATGGAATCCATCTTCTTCTTTTTTATCTTCATCACCATCAAGTTCAATTGTTGCTCGGTTTACTTCTGCACCCATGTCTTTCTGACACTTTTCGAATTGTATTTGCAAGAAACCTAGTTGCACAATATTTATTCTGTCAGTGCCTGTTGTTAGAATCTCTCATTTTGTCTGGATAGTTATTCCCTTAACGTTCCTTTTGGAGAATTTTTCTCTTTGTCACATTGCACGAGACACTTCTATTTTTTTATTTTTTTTATTTCACATTTTATTTTTCCTAGTTATGTTCAGTAAATCCTGGTAACTTTTATGGGCTTTAGTATTTAATTACATTTCTAACAAATAATAAAATGGGATAAAAAAGTTTCTCTTGAAAGGAAAGTTGGAGGGGAAGCGTATCACTGCTACAACAACTTTTTATCTTTTGTACATCTTGGGATCGATATGTCATCTTCCCGGATACTTATGTTTATCGGGTGAGTCCCAACTATATACAGTTGGTGTAAGAATTGGATAAGGTGAGTGAATACTCCAGGGGAAGTGTGTGGCTTGACTATTTGTTGTCTGAGATGCGAAAGGTCGCTAGGGTGAAGAATGATCAAATCGCAAGAAATATGGTCCTATTGCATGATTTAGTGGTTTATCTTATTTATACTCGTTGTTTTTTCTTATTTATAATCTTATGTTGCACTCTAGGTGTGGATGTATTTGCACTTCCCAAAGTTGCTGCTAGGGCCGAAGTGAACGATGAATGGGGAAAAGGTGAAGGTCCTCACTATATATGAAATTGATAAATCTAAAAAGGCAAGACGAAGGAAATGGATCCTTAGAGCAAGCAATATGTTGCTCAAAAATCAGATACAAACTCCACAACGTAGCCAAGGTATGGAGTGAAAAAACGCAGCCACTATGGTTCCTGAGCGGTTACTAAGTAACAATTCAAATTGCTGGTGCGGCTACTGAGTAGCAGTCCAGGTCAAAATTTGACCTTGACCTGAGCGGCTATTCAGTAACCACGTGGGGGGTGATGAAATAAGCAGAAACCCTCTCGGGTTTGCTCACTTCTCCTCTTCTCCTCCACTCTCTTCAAACAAAAACCACCTAAATAATTCACTACCTTTCGATTTTGAAGGTGTTTGAGGACGATTCGTTCCATAATTTTTAGGGTTTCTTTTAGACTCAAAGGTGGTTCTATTGGAAGTTTCAATTCAATTTTCATCCAAAAAATCATCAAAGGTATGTAAATTTCCCTCTAGGGTTTATGATTTTTTTTTTTGTTGAAAATCATGATATATATTGAAAAAGAAGGGGTACCGAAATACTACCAACTTTTCGTTTGGACTTGTGAGACTTATGGTCAGATATGGACAAATTGAATTTCAATATCCAAATCTGTATAACCTGAGTTGTGATCACAAGTGATCAATTCCTACAAAGACAAGTCTCTGCAAATCTTTGTTCAAGATTTGGAATCAACGTCAGGATATGAATAACGTACAACTTGTGTTGCTTTAATTATACTATCAGAAATATAATGCGGAAAGTAAAAGCACACAAGACACCAGAAGTTTTTTTAACGAGGAAACTGCCTTGCAGAAAAACCTCGGGACCTTGTCCAGTTTGAACACCACACAGTATTAACTGTCTACAAACACTAACCTACTATCAGACTTCGGATTGGAATGTAGAAGAGACCGATTCCACCCTCCAAGCGAATCAGCTACTGTTGTACTCTTTACGCCTCTTGAATCCCGCAAGATCCTACGCACTTGATTCCCCCAGCTGACGTCCGTTACAGGCCTAGGAGTTGCTTTGACCGCTGTCAAAGGCTTTTTGTACTCAATCCGTCTTTCGACAGAGAATACGTAAAGAACAATTTTCCCTTTAGATATAATCAAGGTTTTGGAAACTTGTTTTGTGTTTTGAAGAACCGTTCACAAGGTCAGGTATCAAAAACACACAATTAGGGTTTGCACGAGAACCGTGACGACCTAATTGTATTCTTGCAAGAACAACTAGAGAACCTAGAGATATCTTGCAGAATATCTAACCTATATGTAAAACAACCTAAGTTGATATACAATATAGATCGAATCTATCAATCCTGGTTTTACAACCTATAATCCTTGAATGGCCTTATTGCAGAAGAGAAAGACCATAGAATAGACAAGGATTATGATGGTCTACCTGGATGATACAAGTTCAGAACTATCTAAAGAAGAAAGATAGTTAAACTTGGCTTTACAATCCCTAAGTAAAGTCTTTTGTAATTCTCACCTTGTTCGTGAAGAACAGAAATAGCGAAGAACAACCTTATGTAGCACACACACCAGCAGGGATGATTTGTTATGCTACATGTATGCTTATTTATAGTGATGGTTGCTTAAGGATAAAGCTAAGACTCCTTGTGCAACAAGTTAGCTAGTGACCGTGTAAACACGCCCCGTTACTTAAGCACACAATGAATCTAGTCTCCTTTCTATTGTAGAAACCAAGTAGTGTTTATCTAACAAGAGTTTGATAGATTATAACTACCTCATTTAAGAGTTTTGGTTTCATAACAATTGTGAAAGGATAACTTTATCCTTTGACTAGAAGATATTCTACAAAACTTATCTCTTAAGAAAGATAATGTAGAAAAACTCTAATCAGGATGGACCACAACACAGGTGTGAAGGTGGACCATCGTAGCCAGGAGATGGACCTCAGAAACACGACAGGAAACCCTAATCGTAAATCCCGAGGTGGCGGTTCGCGAACCCCAACACTTTTGAAAAGCGTTCCCGAAAGTTCCAGAAGATTCCAGAAGCTTCCTACTCCCTTTCCCGAATTCAGCTTTTAGCCACGCTTTTCAGTTTCAATGAATCACTCATAACTTCTTCGTTTTACAACGGAATGAAGTGATTCTTGAAGCGTTGAATTCGTATTTCCATTCACTATAACATGGAGACCTACTCAAAGGTCAAAGGTTGCCCTCACTATGATCATATGGACCAAATCTCCTCGGGTTAATATACAATGATGTAATTTCACCGTCATAAGCATTGTTCCACATAGTGAGTTCATTACTTCGATAGATAGAGATAAGAATAACAAGAGTTCAAGGAAAATTCAATCTTTACTAACCTTTGTTGATGAAGTCCTTGATGATGTCTTCGTGTGTTCTCCATCTTCATCTTCAAAGGGTGGAGATCGACTTTAAACTCTACTACCTCTATCCTAACCCGAAGTAAACCTTGAGTAGGCTAAATCAAGAATTGTGTTTTGACACCTAAAACTGACAACTAGCTTGACATACCAACGCTAGTGGGTTTGACCGGACAATGTCCTAACATAAATTGTTGGTGTTAGGTTGATTAATTACATTGGATAGAAATGTGTTTTTACGTGAAAAACATTGTACTACAAATGAGTACTTTTAGTGCTCGAGATCAAAATCGAACAAGACTAGCCTAAGCCAAGTCAATGGATGTTCAAGTCTTGCTTCGGTTACAAAGATGATAAAGGTTGATCTAGGGAGGGACACCGTGAAATAATTTGAGATTAGGTTAATTCTGTGAAAATAATGTATGCTTATGGGTGTAAGGGTTCAAGATCTCCGTCGTAGGTATGACTGGAAATCTCCAAGGCTAGAAGTGTGTTGAATACTCAGAATATGATTTCCTAGTGATGTGATACTCAGGTATTCTCGTGCTCTGAGGTTCTGGTGTTCTACCTTGGAATATAGAGGAAGCCTATATTTATAGTGTTGAACTCACCCTGATCTCTCGATAGAGAAGGTGGAAGTCGTGGAAGAGTGGAGAAGTGGAGAACATGAGTTCGTTCTGTAACTGCTACAGTCGTGTAGAACATGTCCACTTTGCACCATCTTTTGTAACGGCCCACTATCTCCATCAATTTCTTTCTAACTGTCGTAGACCGCCAGACCAATACCCCTAAAGTTATCCGCCCGTGTGATGTTTTGATATCTCGTGCAGAAATGCGGATGTCGCATAATTATGCTATGTTGGGCCATAATAATGTCGTGTGGCCATAAGTGTGGCACCATAGGTTTCCTGACACTGTTGGTGCTGATTTACAACTTGGTGGCCAAATTAATGCTGGCCTAGTTAGGATTTGTCCTAATTACATGATGGTGGAGCCACATGATTTGTGCTCTTTACAGTGGTGCTGGCACCACGAATTCCCGTGTAATGGCGCCATGGGGCCATGGGATTTTAGCATGAAATTATCGTGAATATGAATATGTGTGGCCTCGTGGGCCACAATTTTGAAATTGTGTGGCGCCACAACCCATGGCGCCATGACTTCTGGTGTCGTGGTGGCCACAACTCAAATTTATTTTGTGGCGCCATGACTTGTGGGTCCATGAGTTCTAAGGCTACTTTGGCATGTACTATGCTTGGCCATAGTATGTAGCATCTCTGGCCCGGGCCTTTTAGGCCATAACGTATTTGGTCGTGGCATCCTTGGCCACGGTCTTTCCCCCTTTTGTGGCACCATGCTTGTGGCTCCACGAGTTCTAAAGACACTTTGGATTTGGCCTTTTAGGCCAGAACATCTTTGGCAGTGGCATCCTTGGCCACGACCTTTGTTCCCCTTTTTGTGGAGCCATGCTTGTGGCGCCACGAGTTCTTTTGTGGCACCATGAATTGTGGCGCCATGAGTTCTAGGCCCTTTTGGCCTATGCCATTCTCGTAGCATACTTGGCCATAGCATCTTTGGCCATGGTGTATTTTTAGGTTATGGCATACTTGAGCCATTGCATATTTAGGCCGCGGTGTTCTTGGGCCATAAATGTGCTTCATGCCATGGGATGTTTAGCCATGGCGTGCTAGACCATTTTATGATTAGGCCATGGTTTGCTTAGGTGTGTCTAAGCTATTGTATAACTCTCAGAGAGTTCTGGACAGACCTAGAACCGTGATGAATCTGAGGCATTTCTATTAAGACTTAGGTGCAGGCCTGAGTCATCTTTCAAGAGGAAATCCGAGAGGGTGTGTCTCTATCTTGACCAAGATTAGGCGAGGGCCTGAGGTCTTTATATATTGAGGATGAAACCCGAGAGGGTGCGTTTCCATCAATTCTGCACCATAGTACCAGTGAGCAATTTAGTTCTAATGTCGAGGAATTCGGAGGAATGTCGATATGAAGTAAATTGGTGGTTTTGTGTGTTGGTGGAATAATTAGTATTGCTCCACGATATTTCTCTCCACTCAGGGAGCTATGAGAGGGAACTCACTTAGTGATATTATTCTCTCCGTTGAGGGAGCCATGAGAGAAAACTTGTTGGGAGCATACTTAGTGATATTATTCACTATGCCCAGGGAGCTATGAGAGCGAACTCGCTTAGCGATATTATTCTCTCCGCTCAAGGATCTATGAGAGGGAACTCGCTGGTAGCATACTTTAACAATATTATTCTCCCCGCTCAGGTAGTCATGAGAGAGAACTTGCTGGGAGCATGTTTAGCTTACATAACGGGTTGTACTATGAAATTTTATCAGGAGGCTATCTGAGTAGACAATCGCCTCTTGGTAAGGCATAACAGAAGGACATTTTATGACTTTACCCCTTCTCGATTTTTCACCATCTACAAAATGAATCATAGAATTGAACGTAAAAGTAGTTAGGAAAAACACGAAATCAATGAAACGGTTGTAGTTTTGGTTATTTTTTAGTATGGAATGTTGTTTTAAATGGGTAGTATTTTCCGTGCATTTGCGTGATTTAAATATGGAATTGATTTAAATACTTCGGAAGTGAAATAAAAAG
>JAJJMA010214506.1:0-30884 GCA_023529015.1 Papaver nudicaule | reverse complement strand
TCTGCTACATCCCAGACCGAAGTCTTATAGTAGGCTAGAGTTTGTAGTCAGTTTGTACTGGGCGGTGTTCAAAACTGGACGAGGTCCCGAGGTTTTTCTGCAAGGCAGTTTCCTCGTTAAAAAACGTTTGGTGTCTTGTGTGCTTTTACTTTCCGCATTATAACTCTGATTTATAATTAAAGCACCAAGTAGTACGTTATTACCTAACTGTTGAGATTACTCCAGTTAGAGGTTTGGATATTGATTTTTGAGATCGTCCAAACTCTTTACCATAAGACTCACGAGCCAAAACGAAAAGTTGGTAGTATTTCGGTACCCCTTCTTTTTCAGACTTCGATTCCTCGTTCGGTTACTTGAAAGCCGAGGAATTTTCCTGAGGAGACTCCAAAAGCACATTTCAGAGGATTCATCTTTAGTTTGTATTCCCGACATCTCTCGAACACTCGTCGTAATACCCCTGCATGTGACGCCCTAGTTCTGGACTTAACAACGACATCGTCTACGTAGTCTTCGACCTCTTTGTGCATCATGTCGTGGAAGATGGCTGTCATCGCTCGCTGGTAGGTAGCTTCTGCGTTCTTTAGACCGAAGGGCATGACCGTGTAGTAAAAATTCCCAAGGGGCGTTCGGAATGCAGTCCTCGGGGCGTCATGTTCATACATCTTTATTTGGTTATATCCACTGTACCCGTCCATGAAGGAGAACATAGCGTGTCCACTGGTGGCATCCACGAGAATGTCGATATTCGGAAGCGGGAAATCATCCTTCGGGCAGCACTTGTTTAGGTCTCTGAAGTCAACACAGCAACGTATTTGGCCGTTTTTCTTCTTGACGGGTACGACATTTGCCAGCCAAGTGGTGTGTTGGATAGGTTTGATAAATCCTGCCGCCAGCAACTTCTGTATTTCGGCCTTTATCTGTTCCTCCACGTCGTGCCTGAAATTCCTTGGCTGTTGTTTGACTGGTCTGGAACCTGGGATGATGGACAAGTGATGTGTTACCAGTTTTTCGTCGAGTCCCGGCATTTCCTCGTAGGTCCAAGCAAACGCGTCTTGTTAATCGGTCATTCAATTTCATTTAGGAGGAAAACTCCGGGGAAACTTACAAGAGTAACAACTATATATATACTCTCCCTAACAGCCTAAGGAGAGCCTAAAAGATGAAACCCTATACACGATCAGACTAGAGATTACAAATGAGTTCTACTATCTGAGAAACCCTAAAACTAAAATACTAAAACATAATTTTGTCATAGAAACATGCAACTCTATAATTTTGTCATAAAACTATAGCTTGGTATCTGAGAATACCAAGCAAACGCGTCTTGGTATTCCTTCAGCAGGTCTACGAACTCCGCTCGTTCCTCGGGGGATAAGGTTGAGCTGATGAAGATAGGTCTGGGTGAATCGTCCGTCCCGATATTTATGGTTTCGAGTGTGTCTGATGTGGAGTCCGTCCCATCTTGTAGTTGTGGGGGTGCGTCCTGGACTTCATCTTCCACTTGTTGCTCGTTGTAGCTACATTCGTGGGGAGAGCTATGACTAGCCTCCCCTGTTAATTGCTATAATGGGCGTCGGAGGTAGACCATTCTCCTTTTAGCGTCCTGGGTCGTCACGAAGTTTCCGGCTCTCTTGTGAGTCGTCGTCCTGCTTTCTCCTCCTCCTCGTTTCGAGTCTCCGTCCGACCGTTGTTGTGTGTTACACCTCTCCAGGGACGCCCAACTCGGGAGTGGGATGTTGTAGACCTTGTCTGGGCGTTGGGAAGCCTCGTCTTTCGGATCTACAAACTCGGTATCGTATATTGATGAGTAAGGGGAAGGAGATGCAGTTACGCGAATGATACCTTCGTTTAGGACTGCTTTCAAGCATTGGTGGTAGGTAGAAGCGACGACTTTGTTCTCGTGCAGCCAAGGCCTTCCTAATATCATGTGGTACTCCGGCTCTTTCTCGATCACGTGGAACTTAGTCTTCGTGTGGATGGGCCCGACCTTTAACTCCAAACTGATGTGTCCATATGTACTTGTCTTGTTCCCCTCGAAGTCCTTCATCATGATAGGGTGATAAACTACCTGTTGTTTAGGAATCTTTGCAATTCTTAGGGTCTTGAGAGACACCACGTTGGCTGCAGCTCCGGTATCAACTAGTGCTCTCTTGAACTCCGTGCCTTTGATGTGAGCGGTTACATAGAGGGCGCGGTTGTGTCCTTCTTCAGCCAGCATGTCCTTGTCGGTGAAAGTGATGTCCTGTGCCTGCGCGTCGGCCGTTAAGGACATCTCAGAAATCATAGGTAGAGTTGGGGCGAGATTGACTTCGAAAGCGATGCGGTTGAGGGCCTCGAATGTGTCGACACGCTGTCCTCTCGAAAAGTGGAGGGTCTCGCATAGTCTTTCGATGAGGAGGGTGGCCTCCTCCTTTGCAGATTTGTCGTAGGCGGTGAAGCCCCTAACGTGGATTGTTCCGTCGAAGTGTGGTCCTTGCGCCGTCATCTCCCAGGGTAGACGCTCCTTCATGGATGACCTTCTAGGACCGAGAGAATGATCTCCCACTGTGGTCGCCAACTGTTTTTACCTGCAAAAACAAGTGTACCGTCTCTGGGTACTTTCGTAGTGCTCGGAGATCAAAGTCGAACAAGGCAAGCCTAAACCAAGGATGGCCGTTCCCACCTTGCTTCGGTCACAGAGAGGATAGAGGTTGGTCTAGGGAGGGAAACAGCGAAGAAACTTGAGATCAGGTTGAAGGTGAGTTTTTGGGTGTTTGAGTTCAAGATTTCCGTCGTGAAGTCGACTAGAAATCTCCAAGGGTAGAACGAGTTTAGATTCTCAGGTGTTTTTCTCTGAGGCTCTGTGTGTTTTCTCGGTGTTCTAGTTGTTCTGAACGTTCTGCCTTGGAAGATAGAGGAAGCCTCTATTTATAGTTTGAACTCACCCTGATCTCTCGACAGAGAAGGTGGACGTCGTGGAGGAGTGGAGGACATGCGTTGGTTTCCGTAACTGCCTGAGTTGTGTGGAACATGCCCACTCGTGCCATCTTCCCGTAACTGCCCACTATCTCCATCAGTTTCTTTCAACTGCCGTAGACCGCCAGACCAATACCCCTAAAGTTATCCCCCCCGTGTGATGTTTTGATGTCTCGAGTGAGTGATACGCGGATATTGCATAGTTGAGTTGAGTAGAGTCGTATGACTAAGTGTTGCGTAGTTTCTTTGAACCAGGCAGTATTGCGTGGCTATGGCCATGATTTTGGCCAAGAGTGTGTATAGCGCCATGGCCTTTTGGCCAAGGCAAAACCTCTTGTGGTGCCATGAATATGGCGCCATGGCCCATGGCCGTGTTTTGGACATGCCATGTACCTTGTGGCGCCATGAATATGGCGCCATGGCCTTTTGGCCAAGGCAAACTATCTTGTGGCGCCATGAATATGGCGCCATGGTCCATGGCCGTGTTTTGGACGTGCCATGTATCTTGTGGCGCCATGAATATGGCGCCATGGCCTTTTGGCCAAGGAATAATCTTGTGGCGCCATGGCCTTTAGGCCAAGGCATAATCCTTGTGGCGCCATGAATATGGCGCCATGGCTTTGGCATCTGGCCAAGCTTAGCTTTGCGGCATCCTGTGCCTTAGTCGTGGTGTGCGTGCTTACGCTACAACCCGTTTTGAAGTCATGGCATGCTTATCCATGGTACGCTAGACCACCCTGAATTTGGGATTGGGTCCGCTTAGGCCTTTTTAGGCTGGTGTATGCTTCTCAGAGAGCTCTGGACCGGCCTGGAGCTTCGATATTTCTGAGGTTTGCACCAAGACTCGTGTATTGAGTCGTATTTTAAGAGGAAATCCATGAGGATACGTCTCTGTTGATCTTTCACCGTGTACCATCAAGCGAGGTCTGGCTCTGAGCTGATCGATGGGTTTAATATGTTGGTGAGATCGTTGATACTGCTCTATGATATTACCTTCCCTACCGGAGTTATAAGAGAGAGCTCATAGAGGGTTTAGCTTCATGGAACGGATTGCACCCTGAGCTATAAAGATGAGCCTGAATAGGCGACTGCCTTTAATAAGACATGGTTTCGAGAGTGTTTTTGACAATTTTGCCCTTCTCTCATTTTTTCACCATCTACAGAGGTTGAACAACTTCTTTAGTCCAATACAGGTAGACACTTCCTTTAGTCCTACGTAGTCAGACAAGTTCTTTAGATCTCTACAGTTTTGCAATCATGGGAGTCGGACAATTCCGTTAGTCCTATACTTTTCACATGTAATCATGGGAGTACAATACAATTTGCAAGTTCATTAGAAAACGCTACTTGCGTCTTCATAGGGATAAGAACAAACCCATGTCAATGGTTTCTTTTAGGTATCTAGAGATATTCTTGATACCATTCCAATGACGTTGCGTTGGCGCTGAGCTATATCTAGCTCACAAGTTCACTGAGAACAAGATACTTGGTCGAGTACATTGTATGAGTACAATAATGCGCTTATTGACTTACATAGGGATATTCGTTTCCCAAAACATCTACGTCACCTTCCTATGGACGAGATTGATCTTTACGTACATCTAAAGTTCGACCAATCATGGGAGTGCTAGCCCGGTACACTTTGTCCACATTAAGTTGCCTGAATATCTTATGGACGTATGCTGACCGGTGGAGTAATATTCCACAATCTCGATGTTCTAGTTCAAGTTCTAGACACATCCGAGTTTTCCCAAGATCTTCCATCTCAATTTCGAATTTCAAATAGTTTGCGGTTTCTCTTACTTCCTCAAAAATACCTACTATGTTCATATAGTCGACATAGACAACTATAATTGCAAATCCGGAACTTGTTTCATTTCAAAACACGCAAGGGAACAATTTATTATTTCTATATCCCTTCCCAATCAAATGATCACTTAGACGGGTATACCACATCCGTCCGGATTACTTCAATCCGTAAAGTGAGCGTTCCAACTTAATTGCAAACGCACTCCGTGGTTTAGAGTTACTTGATTTTGGGTAATGGAAGGCCATCTGGCACTTTCATGAATATCTCTGTATCAAGATCCCCATGGAGATATTATGTAACCACTTCCATAAGTTGCATTTCAAATCCTTCTGGAACTGCCAAGCTAATCTAATTAGCAGAACATCATGATGTTCGCTACAAGAGAATAAGCGATCCAGGGGTTTGTGAGAAACCTCGCGCCACAAGGTGAGTCTTTATACTTTAAGACTTCATTATTCTCACTACGCTTTGTGACAAATAACCATATATGTCCCACAGGCTTTACACTTGGTCGGTTAGCACTACAGCACCAAATACCTATATATTTGTCAAAGAACTAAGTTCTTCCTGGATTGCGTAGGCCAAATATGCTCTCTGTTTGAATCTAAACAATATAGAGTATGGTTCGATCTCATCGTGCTCTACTTCTGGAGCAACTGAATTATATCATCCATATGCACGCATGATCCTTCCATTGACTCATGTGCATTCTCATAATCCATTGGGATTTCATTGTTCTCTAGAATCATTTAAAACTTCGGAGCGTCCTCCAGTTTGATTCATGGACATGTTCAGAGAAAATTCTATGAGATGATTTCAGATGATATAAATAGTTAGATTGTGCCTTACTCAACTTTTTCCTTTCTAGGTGAGTATCAATCGAACCTAGTGGTCTCTCCAACTTCCTTTATAGAGCCACGACCTCAACCATACTTCCACGGAGTATAGTTGCAACACCTTAGTTTATGGTGTGTATCCTTATTTAAGGATATATAACCTTGCAGGCACGCTTGCAGTTGGTATGTTTGATCTCGTCACTTTAGTGATATCAGTGTACATTCTGAATATCGAAAATCATCTTTCACATCACATTCACATTGCGAAGTGCGGGGATCAAGATGAGACATCGTGGGAAACACACCACGACAATTCCTGTCGTTCCCTTAGGAAATACTTTTCCTTACCTCCCCCTAACGACGGGAAGGTTTTCTCATCAAAGTGACTATCCACAATTCTAGCGGTAAAGAGATCGCCTGTCAAAGGTTCTTCGTAGCGGATATTTGTTGGGGATTCGTATCCAACATAAATACTTAATTGTCTATGTGGACCCACCTTAGTACGTTGTGGAGGCGTAATTGGCACGTGTACGGCACAACCAAAAATGCGTAAATGTAAATCAGGCTTATATCCAGTTACCAACTGGTACGCAGATTATGGTTGGCTATGAGTGGGTCTAATGAGAATAAGTCAAGCTGCATGCAATATGGTGTAACCCCAAGCAGTAATAGGCAGGTTGGAACGCATAACCAGTGCCTTAGCTATCATCTGTAACCTTTTGATGTTTGCTTCTGCGAGACCAATTCGAGAGTGTATATGGGGTACATAAAGCTCTATGTCAATTCCTTTAGACATACAAAAAATCATCAATTCCTTTAGATGTAGATTATACAGCATTATCAAGTCCAATAAACTTGATTATATGATCAGGGTGGTGAGCCCTTAGACATATCACTTGTGCTGGGAGCTTTGCAAAAGCAGCATTTATTGTGGACAGCAATGCAAGTGTGACCAACAAGTCGAAGCATCATCCAGAACCATAAAATACTTGAATGGTCCGCATTCTGGATGTAAAAGTCCACAAATATCACCTTGTATCCTTCGTGAAAATGGAATTTCTCTTTGGTATCTTTAGCATAGGATGGTCTCGATCTTATCTTTGTTAAAGAGCAAGCTTTGCATTATGAGTGATGTGCCTTCGATAAGGCCAACGAAGAAAATGGTATAAATGGTATGCTTCAGTTGCTTTAAAAGGTGAAGATTGCACTTCACTTACTTTAGAAGACAATAACCGCGCTTCAATTCCTTTAGATGCAAATTTTGTGTTTCAGTTACTTTATAAAGCACAATGTTACTCTTCGTCGCAACAATATTTTGTCTCATTTATTTCTCACTCGAAAGAATGATGTCGGTGTGAGTTCTTTAAAACACAGATCATCAAGTGTCGACCTGGACACCCTAGTCGGTAGTGCCAAAGCTTGTATAAGTCACTGGCCAACATTTCGTCGTTGGAAACAATATAAGATTCAATAATCATAATAGTGGTGATGTACAATCCACTAGAGTGACTCAATAGTTTCTCTAAGATGCGCTTCCATCCGCATTCACTGGAAGTAACGTGAAATTCTATTTTCACAACGAATCACCAAACGGTAGTCATTTGAATGAATATCCTTAAAACTCACAAGGTGTGGTTAGCTCTAAGTGCTTACAGAGCTTCTTTGACTTTAAAACTTGTGCCGCTGGCACCAAGATTTGAGCAATACTTCGCCCAATTAATACTTTCGATGATCCAATCATCGTAGTCACAAAAGAAGTAAAATCAACAAACAATTGTCCATTTCTTAGGATAGTGCGGGTGGTTCCACTACTAATACACATTTGATCTCTCCTTAAGACATTCTTTTAAGTACATCACGAGGGAATGTCATACAGATGAACAGTTTATCTCAGGTCCTTTTGAGAAGAAAAAAAATTGTTCTATTAGAATGACGCCCTTTACATTCTAATACACGATTATCATAAACAAAGTACAATTCTATAATACGTAATAGAAAGATAAGTACTTACAAATAATCCGCGCTTCTAACGTAAAGAAGGTGAGAACGTGTTTAACTAATGGAGTATCTACTAAATTATCAAGAAAATAGTAGGCTCAGTGTGGCCAGAAATCCCTTCTTTGCGGCAATGACTAATTTCGGTACCATTTTCATTAAGACCAAATTTCTTTATGGTCAAAATAGACACAAAAACCAAATTTCTTTATGGTTGTAGAAGTAGCGTGAATATTGTCTAATTTATGACCATAAGCCTGCCAACAAAGTTGATTAACTAAATTCCTTTATGGTTTTAACTGTTACACAAATTGCAAAAGAAAACGACTAACCAAATTTCTTTATGGTCTTAGTCACTTGCGTTCAAATTGCTAATCAAATTGTTTTATGATTTTAAAAAAATGTATCCTGTTTGCTAACCAAATTACTTTATGGTTTTTAGTAAAAGCAAATGTTTTTCATTGACCAAATTACTTTATGGTTATAATAGTGGCAAACCGTATACACACCAAATTACTTTATGGTTGTTTGCGCTTGGTTCTGACTTCATATAACAAAAAAAAAACCAGAACGCCAAAAAAAAAGAAAACAGAACAGGATAGATAGAACATTAGGTTCGATTCTAACTGACCACGGACAGGACGAACTCGGATTTTGGACTCAAGTAGACATGGGTCCGCTTATAGGTTGGGTTTTCAGGTTTCACTACAAACAGGTCTGTATGGGTTCCAGGCTATACTAGGAACATACCCTCTGATGCGATTTACAAACAGGATAGAAGCATACAAAATAAAACGACAATTCTACTGTCAAAATCTGACCCTTGGTAGGAGGAACATGCAACTTTAGCATTTTCTTTTCTTAACAATGTTCATATTAACCAAAGACCAATCAGCATATGACTACAGTTTATAATCAAACAAATGACTATACTTTATAATCAAACAAATGAAGACAGACACTTTAAACCATAGCAAGTGATGACACAACAACCAAAACAATACAAAACTTCTCACCAATATTTTAAGAATCATGATCACAATCAAAAACAAACATACATCGCTATTCGCTTCCATGTATATATAATTAAATTGAATTGAAAAATATAGAGGTATACCTGTCCTCGAAATATGCGAGGGAAAGATAGAAGTATCAAATCTCTTCCCTGGTGATTCAACAAATTCAACTGTGTTCTACCAACGATGATTGGTGATGCCGATTAAACAGAGGAATGAAAAAAAAAAAAAATCGGCTGCTAGGTTAAACTGTCCATTTAGAGAAGAGAAAAAAAAATAATAAAAAATCTAGGTTTAGCTCTCCGGTAGAACTCGTGCAAGATAACGTTTTCTAGTAAAGTAGGTAAAACTGTAAGTAGTGTACTAGGGTAAGTACTCCTTTATATACAACAAGAAGGGAAAACCTAGGCTTCTACATGGGCCGCACACATACGGGCCTTAAACCCTTTAACAGAAAAGGATATATTCTTCATCTCATTTGAAAGTTGTTTTCTTCTTATTGTCTCAGTAACATTAGGCTTCATCTGACACATGTGCATCTCTGCTTCCAGATTTCCCATAATGCACTAAAAATCTTTAGACTCCATTCTTCAACATATATTGCCATAGAAGCTTTGTTTTTTTGATACCATATAATCAGATGTTAGTATTCAAGAGTTGTTTCACTTGTTTAGTCATGGATTGCTGTCAACCTGGGTTTACTTTTTATTCTTTTTTCTTGTTTCGCCGGTTAATAAGTCCACTGTCTTATTATACACCGCTCTATATATCTGGCATCGTCAACCCTGGCTGGTCAATTGATCTTCAGGTTTATTTTCCATGCTAAGCCGTTTGCAAGTAATGGAGAGTTGTGTCTCATATATGCAGTCCCAATGGGTTTTGTACTCTTACCTAGTAACTTGGGAACTTTAGTAGATTCGGGGGATAATTCTACGCAGATAAATTGCAAAATAACAGATGGATAAATTTGTTGGTGTTTAACCTTAGTCTTAGTTTACTCGACATTTTCTCTTGTTACCGGGATGATCAAAGGGATGTAGGACCTTCATCTACATGGTCGCTCCTACGTATCGTTATCTGTATTTCCGTACATCCTTACATGTTTTTCATAATTACTAGATCAAAGCGAAAACCATTTCAGGATCAAGAAGTTGGGGAAATGGAAGTAGCGGTGCAGGCAGGATTAATGGCTGATATACTGACTGAAGTAATTACTTGCCTGAGGGCTGTGGTTACTGTACTGCATAATACTGCAAGTCTCCCATCCTTTTCACAAGGATCTCCGGATCAGAGCAACAGTTCCGATCGATGCAATACTGGGGAGCGTTTAAATCCATATCTCGAGAGGACAATACCAGCAGGAAAATCATTCAAGAAAACTGGGGAACGTACACATAAAAAGAAAAAAGGAAGATCTTTTGTACCAGATCAGGGATTTGAGAGTGGCATATTTGGAAGAGTTAATATATGTTCTCTTTTCCAGTCATTTTAATCTTTTTTTGTTTTGGTATTTTCTCTTATGTTATTCATATGCCATGTATATCTGCAGGGTATACCATGCAGCCTTTATTCCGAAGAAAAGGAAAAAATTGTTGCTAGCGGTGTGGCTTATATCGAAAGGGAAACTGAGCAAACTGTTCAGGTTGGTGGGGGAAAAGGTGCAGAAGATTGTTTGCAATTTAGTGCAGGTTGATGAAGTGTTAGAGGAGAAACTCAGTTTACCCATAGCCGATATGGGTTGTGCTAATCTGGGAGAAGCGACTGGCGCTTTCGTCGACTGGCCAAAATCTCATATAATCTTCAGTACCAAGGTTAGTTGCTTGGCTCGTTTGTCGAGGGAAAATAATTTTATTTGTGTTTTCACTTGAGTCATGACTGATGGATTCCATTTTGGTTCCGGAATATATGTTGCATGAACATTACTTACTACGTACTACTATATTGATGCAAAGGTATCTCAGAGAAAAGAATTTGAATCCGGGCAAATCAAGGAGATAAATAGAGCAAATGTTCTACCAACTGGAAGGGGATCTCAGAGAAAGGAGTCTCAATCTGGGCAGCGCAAGGAGACAACAAAGGCACAAGGTCCACAGTTGAAAGGGGTAAGTTTTTTTTTTTTTTTTTTTTGGTACAGTTAGTTGAATAAATATTGTTGATGTTCCTATATATTGCACATATTTCCGCAGGGTGTAAAATGCAAGCTCTGGTCAGGAGTGTCAGGTTCCAATCCAAATGTTGTTGCTCGAGGTAGAGCATTCAAATTACTGAGAAAAAAAGTGTTACCTGCAACAAATGAAGATGTTGATTGCCACAGAGTCCTCATAGATGAAGTATTAATGCCTACCTACCGTTTACCCGTACGGACTGGAAGTATTAAAATATTAGAGAAGGCACTTGGAAAGGCCATTGCTCGGCCAATAGAGTGGGCCTCTTTGGATGTAATGCCTGAGACGCAAACAACTGAAGTTTCTCTGATGAGACCAGGAGCCGATAATATCTTGTCTTCGACGCAGGAATTACTGAATGAGTCACAGGATGTGGAGCAATCAAAAGCCTGTCAACATGAAGACAGTCGTAAAGAAGGTTTCAAACATCCAATGGAGATAACACAACAGAAGAAAAGGTCTGTTAGGGCTCGCAGGGGATATTCAACTCCAGACGGCAAACCAAAGAATAAGAGGAACGTAGCAAGGATGCTATCACTACCGGAAGAACATCATTTGGAGTCTCCATCCAAAAAACGAAAGAACTAGTGTTTAAGATGATAAATGCATGGTCTGTAATATTTTCTTTTGCAAACTCCTAGAGCCGAGTTAAACAAACAAAAATTATTAATAATATGAATTTCCAGATTAAATTTAATTGCATGAATATTCCCCTGGATGACCCGTCCGGGTCGGCTGGTGTCGGTAAACAACCATTCTTATCACCCGACCCGGGAGCTGGCAAAAAAACCGTTTACCCAGCCACGTGGATGGTTACAGAGGTATCAATCTAAACGGCTAAAATTCCATCATCTCCCGCATATCTAGCGACACGTGTATGGCTCCAGATCCGAAATATTTCCAGGAAAATAACGGCTCAGATAATACCACGTGGACGGTGCAAAATGCATCTTTTCTGACGGCTGAGAATGCTTGCATCTGGACGGCTGATGTTCCATCATCAGAGAACAGTTTATTGACATCGTACGGTGGAACCCTGCTTCGGATATTGCATTCGCGTGTCTGTTATCAATATGCAGTCGCGGTATTAATGACGCCAAGAGTCTGAAAGGTACAGAACAGACACTTGGGACTAATATGTTGCGTCGTTTATATGATTTTTACGACGGTCCAAATGGATACCAAGAGACTGAAAGGTATCGAATAGACACTTCGGACTAATATTTGCGTCTTTTATATGATGTTTTTACGACGGTTCAAATTATCCTAAGAGTATGAAAGTGTATAGAATAGACACTTGTAATTATATTTTGCGTGTCCATGAACGGTTTTTACGACGGTTCGAATGGTACCAGGAGTCTGAAAGGTATACAACGGACACTCAGAATGATATTTTCGCGTGTTTTAAATGACCTTTACGACGGTTCAAAATACTTCTGGAGTCTGAAAGGTATACAACGGACACTCAGAATGATATTATTGCGTGTTTTAGATGATATTTCCGACGGTTTGAGTGATTACAAGTGTCTAATAAGACCCGTATTGCCACTAGAATTGGGAAAATTTTGCATCACTGTGCGACGGGTGGTTGGGAAGTCCATGTCCGTTAATCCTTATACTGACACTCAAAAGCCAGAGTAGCAATAAGGGATATAAAACACGTCAACACTCGACACACTCCGGCCATTTTTTTTGGAAGTGTTTGAATACATACGGACACTGTACAAAACCGTCTTAAATGATCATTTGTGTACTAGTGTGTGTGGCCTACGTTGCTTCAGTTAAACCTTTTAGTTACGTATTTGTTCTTGAATGGCCTTATTGCAGAAGAAAAAGGACCGTAGAATAGACAAGAACGAGAACAGGCAACCAAGGTTACAGGTTAATCCGATAATTACCACAAAGGTATGTTATCGCCTGCTGTGCTTTCCAACTCTCTAGAGAAGTCTTTATAGTCGTTAGGTAAATCCCACAACAGAACTGCTACCTAATAGAGGATGACTACCACAACAAACTTACACCGAAGTGCAAAGAGTTTACGCAGAATTCCAAAAAGAAATTTTACATGTGCTTGATGCTTGTGGTTTTCGTTTTTTAATCATCTATTTATAGCATTCAACAAGATAGGTTGCTTTGTGATAAATCAATAGATTACTTGTGCTACAAGTTAGCTAGTAACCATGTAAACGAGCCCGTTACTTGACTTGCACACAACGAAATCACAGTTTAATTACACTTGGACTCTTTTAACATTTATCTGCCAAGTAGTTTGCTAGCTCATAAACTACTTCAAGATAGAGATTTAATGGAAATGTGAACAATTGAATCTTATTAAACCATTGAGATTCGTCAGATGGACCACAAAAGATATTCATGTGATAAGGATCAAGTCCAACTAAGAGATAAGGAGTTATCTATTAAAACCAGCGTAAATATCCCGAAGATATTCACCAGACGGACTTGGAATTCAGGCCTAAAACATCGAATCTGGTGTTCACGTACATGTACGCGTACAAATCGACGTTTTTGGAACTCATGAGGAAAATCTATAGCTCTTGTACGCGAAGCGGTTCACGAACCTGCCTGATGCCAAATTAGGGTTTTAACTGGATCCGCTCAGAGTACTTGGGATGGGCCAATTTCCGTACTTTTGACGTGAATACGTCCTGAGCTATAATACATGACTCTACTCCAGAGTACTCCTTAGATTCATCCATTAATCTACATGTGATTTGCAAGTAACCCATTGTAATGGAAACTTTATTGAATCTATCTCATGTATCTTGTAAACATAGTGCACCGGGAAAGTATACCAACATAACTCATGGTTATGTAGACAATAGTACAATCTCAATCGCTATTAGTATATCTACTTAAGTAGCCGACTATTTCGAAAGATAGAATAAGTAGAATAAAATAAATTCCATATAATGTCACAACTCCTATTAACCTTTTGTCGATGAAGAGTATATGATGTCTTCTTGGTAATCTCTGTCTTCGTCTTCAAGGTACTTCGTCAATATCCCAATTCTGAAATCTAAACTCTGGTAGGCTAAATCAAAAATTGTGTTTTGACATCTAAATTTGACAACTAGCTTGACATACCAACACTAGTATGTTTGACCAAGCAAGTGTGATCTGAACCTTCTCTCACTAAATGTTTTACTATAACATTAGAAAACAGTTCATACCAATCCGTAGAAGCAAGGACTCTAAATGTTTTCATCTACTTTCCTATTATTAGACCAAGTGAAAGGAATTTTTAATTTGGTGTCTTAAGTCTATTAAGCCTAGATTTTGAATTGCATCAAGAATGAACTGGTTAGCACCTTAAGAGGTCTGGTTTCCTCCCTGTTTTTCATGCATATGCATTATAAAATTCAACTCTCCAATAATAATCCATGGTTTATTATTATTGACATTGAAAAGGTTAATCTTATCCCATTGATCAAATTTTTCAATAGAATTAAGAGCACCATACATGCACACTAGATTCCAGGAATTGTTATAACTATCTATCACTTCAAACAAGCACATATTATGTTGGAAAGAAATGCAGCTAACCTTAATGTTATTGTGCTAAGCTATTAAAAGACCACTAGACAAGCCTCTTCTAGGAACTGTGAACCAATCATAGAACTTAAGTTTCTAGCTATTTTTTCCATGTTTCCTACCTCTAGTTTCTGAGAGAAATATCATGTCATGATCATGAATTTTTAGCAGATGTGATAAATGAATTTGTGTAATAGGGGGGTCTATTCCTTCTACATTCAAAGAAAACAATTTCATGATTAACAATAAGAAGAAGACACAATTAAAAAGGTATAAAGATCTCATGATTATAATGAAATAAGAACGCAAAGCAAATAAGATGTTAAGCCAAAGAATATGATTGAAAGCAGGAATGAAAGTCATATGATTGAAATCTAAAGCATATTATGAGTACAGTGAGGAAAATATTATTTCAGTATGTGATTGTATATAAGAATTATAGAGTTTAAGATGTTGAACCTGGTTGGTTATATCCACTAGGATTCCAGCCTCCATTGCAGCCTCAGCTTCAGGTACAACATTCTGGTCAGCTTCCTGGTACATGTCATTTGTATCAGCCCCATCAGACAGAATAATATCAGCTTCATCCCCATTCTTTTCATTGCAAACTACCTTAGCAAATTTATCAAGTGCCACATTTATCTGATTAGCCAGTATTTCAAGACCTCCATTATCTTCCACATTAACTCTTGGTCTCTTGTTCTTCCTAAGACCACTGGAGGATTCACTTAAATCACTAACAAATACTTATCTAGACACAGGTGTATTAGGAGGGCCATGCTCAATTTCTTCATCATCCACTGAACCATTAATCCTTATAGTTATTGCCATTGAAATGCATTGACCAGCATCAACCTCAATGACAGCAGCGTCGTTTTTTTCTTCCACAATAACAACTTCATCATTTTGCACTTGATTAGTTTCTTCATTTTTCAGTCCTTTGTTGTTCTTGCTCATGCACTTGAACTTGTTGATCCTCAAACATAATAATGGAAATGATTGGCTCCTTGAAGGGTTAAAACTGGGACATTTCTTCAAGCTAGGTTTGCAACCATTCCATAATACTGATTTGAATGGTTGAGAACAAAACAGTCTCTGCAGGTAGCACCAGGAAAACCCAAATAGTACAGGGAAAATCTCACTCTTTCACCATCCTCTAATGTCATTTTCATTTTTCTGCAATGTGGAAGGCATATGTCCAACTTGATCTTAGATTTAACCACCTTTGTAGCATCTCTGTTGAAAAGTGTAACCACCTCTCCTGCTTCTGAAGCCACCATATAGGGTATGTTATCCATATCAAGAACAACTCTGACCCTAAACTCCACACAAAATATCTTAAAATGAAAGTTGATATTGTTGACATTCGTGTCAAATTTCCAAAGGCATTAATGCCAACAAGTATCCACCAGCTGAATGAGGTCTTCATCTAATTATCCTCTGAAAAACAGTCATATTTTCTAAAAATAAATACATTTCTCTTACTTGTACTTATTATAGTAACCTCGTGATCATTTCCCCAACAAGACCTCAATTGGTATCTTAACACACCCCCAGTGATGGTAATATCCTCCCTACAACCTAAACCAATAAGGCAGAAGGATTGGTAATCTTTTTTGTTTCCTTTCAGAGTTACATGCTTTGTTGTTTTCTATGTGACAGAAAGGTTCTTTGAGAGTTGATAGGCTAGCTTTGAAAAAGCAGGGGTACCGGAATACAACCAACTTTTCGTTTGGGCTCGTGAGTCTTATGGTAAGATATGGACGATCTCAAAAATCAATATCCAGATCTGTTAACCGGAGTAGGATCACAAGTGATCAGTCCAACTCAAGGCAAGTCATGGCAAATCCCCTGGATGGATTATGGACTTACTCGACGGTTAAGAATAACGTACTTCTTGTGTTTGCTTTAATTATATAATCAGAGATATAATGCGGAAAGTAAAAGCACACAAAACACCAGATATTTTTTAACGAGGGAACTACGACCTGTAGAAAAACCTCGGGACCTCGTCCAGATTGAACACCGCACAGTACTAACTATCTACAAACGCTAGCCTATAAGACTTCGGTTTGGGATGTAGCAGAGACCAACTCCAACCCTACAAGTAAATTGGCTACTGTCGCACTCCTTATGTTTATTGGATCCCGCAAGACCCTACGCACTTGATTCCCCTAGCTGACGTACTTTACAGGCCTATGAGTTGTTTTAACCGTTGTTAAAGGCTTATGTCAACAATACCGGCTTTGCAATCTTAATTACTGACTGTATGTTTCGAATTGTACTCTTCAATTTAACATACGTAAGTTGACTTCCTTCGGATTACTCCAGGTCATACGAAAATCTACTTTACAAGCGGAGGCTGACAAGTAAACCGAGTAAACTATGCCCAACTTGTCTCTACCTCAGCTGTGAAAAGAATCACTTAAGAAACTAACACAACTGGAGCTAAATAGGTCTTACAACACCGTGTGCAGCATACGTTGCTTCTTTCAACCTTGTATGTAACGTATCAGTTCTTGAATGGCCTTATTGCAGAAGAGAAGGACCGTATAATAGACAATAACGTGATCAGGTTACCAAGGTTACAGGTTAATCTGATAACAACCACAAAGGTACGTTATCACCTACCTGTGTTTCCCAACTCTCAAGAGAAGTCTTTATAGTCGTTAGGTAAATCCCACAGAGGAACTGCTACCTAATAGAGGATGACTACCATAACAAGCTTACACCGAAGTGCAAAGTGTATACGATCAATTCCACAGAGAAACTTCATGTATGCTTGATGCTTGTGGTTTTCGTTCTTTAACCGTTTATTTATAGCCCTCAATAAGATAGGTTGCTTTTAGATAAAGCAACAGATTTCTTAACCTACAAGTTAGCAAGTGCCCGTGTAAAACGTGCCCGTTACTTGCACACAAAGAAACCCTAGGTTAATCTTGAAAAGACGAGGGTACTGAGTACACCACCAATCTTTTATTTTAGTCCACCTATAAGTCAAACCTTCACCGGTTCCTGTAATCAAGAACTCAAGAACAAGATCTCCTTCAGATCTGATTGATTCACACGAGGGAGTCAATACAAGAATCCGAAAGACTATGTCAATCAACCAAGTACGATACTTTAATTATAAATGATAAATCAAATATAACACGGAAGTAAAGTAAAGTACACACAAGATTTTGTTAACGAGGAAACTACAAACTCGTAGAAAAACCCCGGGACCTAGTCCAGTTTTGAATACTCTTAAGAATTAAGCCGCCAACACACCTACTCTCAGACTTCGGACTAGCTGGTGCAGACAATATGACCCTGATACGAATTTTAGTCACAAAGATTTCCCCTCAGTATTCCTACGCATCCAACCATAGCAAGGTGGTCACGCACATGTATTCCCCTACGCAAACAGATGTCCTTTACTGTCTTACGCAAGAGTTGCCTCACAGCCCGTCGCGGGGACTATCGCTACCCGACCTCCTATCAGACGATTACAACCTTAGTGGAACAACAAAATAGCGGTAGGTCAAATCGCTAGATGATATCCTTGGTAACTAACATATATTTCACCGAAGTTCTTTTACACCAGGAGCGAGGATATTGAGTTTAGTTAGGCAATAAACACCTCGAGATATCGATCAAGGTTTCAAAACCTAAACTCCCGAAAGAGTAACCTTGTCGTCCCAGTTGGAATCAAGCAGATAGTTGTAGCAAGTACGATATGATATGACCACGAAGAACAATGTACCTGCAAAGAACAAATCCAATAACAACGATCTTGATTCCACTCAATATCTATAGTTTAGGCACACAAATCGAAAGCGGCTTGCGGACAAATCCAGGTTAATGGATAAAGAGTATGTTCTAATCACAACGATCTTGAGTGGCTTATATCAGAAGAGAAGGACCTTAGAATAAACAAGACCGCAAGGTTTGATAGACGTTATAGAACAGAACACAAGTACAATACAAAGAAGACTAGTAAACATAAACTAGTTTCCTGTAAGAGGTACTTCTAGGCTTCTCGATCCCTAGAGAAGACTTTCACGCAATTCTAGACCGAGAGCAAAAGCTCAAAAGGTAACTGAAAAGAAAAGCGACAAACACAAGCTTTCAATTCCGAAGAAGAGCTTGGCCAGAGGGATAAAGCTTTCAGGAGGGATACCACTCCTATTTATGTTGACTAAGGCTTAGCTTTGAAATGAGGCAAACTTAATTTCGGAAATTCCACAAAGCACATTCACATATTAATTCCGAAATTCCCCATTTAGTCTCATAGCATTTAATGAGAACTAATACTCTAGCATTTTACATTTAAGAAAAATATATTCCATAAAGAAAATATATTTTCGAAAGATGTTTAGCCAAGAGCAATCAAAGCAAATAATATCTTAAGGTATATTTCGATATTTCTTTTAATTCGAAATATGGTGCTTACCAAATATGATCCCTGGGAAAGATCTCAATTCGAAAACGTGTCCTTAGTTTCGAAAATCTCTTTAGATATTATTACTTCCAAATGTCGTCACCAACTTTAATAATGTCGACATTACTTCCTTGGTATTGCTGGGCTAACCAGACGAACCGAGGTGGAAGTGGGATCTGGTCCAACGTGGTTCAACGTTTCGCATAAACGTATCATAACAAACGTGGACAAGCCCTGTGTGTTAAGCTTAAGTGAACACGTAGGTTCAGACATTCCGAATCACGCAGATAGATATACCATTGGAAGCAGTGCGAGATTCCACGAGTAACTAGCAAAATGTTAAATCTCCTGAATTCTTGATTCCAATATAGATGTCACGTTAATGATATCCAAGAATTCAAATCAAAACATCAAATGAATATTTGATCGAGTAGTAAAATCATACGAAGATTTAATCACGTACAGTATTAATCCGAAATCATGTGTCCACTAACAAGAGCGACTAACCATATTTCAGATGATGACTCAATTCCACTTAGTTGTACATTGAAGATGAACGAGAATATCAAACTCATTAATTCGTTGAAGCACAAATCAAAAATGTAGAGTTTGAACTTCGAAGTTACGCATTCTGAGTCAACCATATTCTGGTTTCGAAACGTACATCTGTTTTTGCAGAAATCAAATTAAAGTTTCGGAACCTAAAGTTCATTATATGACTAGAACCATATTAAGGTTCCCAAATCAAGTTTCCACATAGCGAAACCTAAAGCTTGGTTTCGAAATCTAGATTTTGATTAACAAAACCTTGGTTAAGGTTTTGAAACAAGAAACACATATTAAATTCTCCACAAATGTTTGGTGTCGTACTTGAGAGTCCATGTGGTCGAGAACCGTTTCAGCATCACAAATTTTTAGCCTCGACGCACAGGAATATATTTCCCGGTTCACATAAACCTTTAGGAAACCCCAGGGTCTTTTTGACCTTTTAGAACTCACATGGTCAAGACACATTGGCCTCGATTCTCAAGTCATTGTAAGCCAACAAACATAGTTACGAACCTGTGATATCCC
Organism: Papaver nudicaule; assembly: GCA_023529015.1. Classification (NCBI taxonomy): domain Eukaryota; kingdom Viridiplantae; phylum Streptophyta; class Magnoliopsida; order Ranunculales; family Papaveraceae; genus Papaver; species Papaver nudicaule. The sequence goes on along the minus strand of JAJJMA010214506.1, from coordinate 11,058 downwards.
ACGGGTCACAATATTTAAGTTTCGGACCAATAGTTTATGAATACGAAAACCACTTTTATGGTTTCGAAATCAATGTTTAGTTTTACCAAAACCTACATTGAGGTTTCGAACATTGAAAATTCATAAGTTGAGATACACAAATATGGTTTCGAAATCCAGAAGTGAGATATGGCATACAAGATGTTCATATACAGAATCAAATGAATGATTCAGAACTTCAGAGTTCAGAGCCAAACCATGACGTCGTATTTGAATCTCAGAACATCAATATTTCGAGTCTACACAACATAAGTGTGAGTCATGATCTCTCTTACATTGGCTCATATAAATATATGCAATCAATCCGACAGAGCCAGACTAGGTAAGAGAGACACAATACTGTGATGGATCAAATCTCATAGTACTACCGAGATAACATCACATTGCTATATCCAACTCGAAAAGGTTTTAGGAAAAACCTTTATATTAACTTAGGGGCGGAGAAGAAAAAAAAGCTCTAAGCAATATGGAACGTCATAACTACGACACAAATACCGCAAGCGGTAAAGTGGAGTTATCTTAAGACACACTGATCACAAGTGATCAAGTCATAACGTAAAGCTCAAGCTGAGAGTTATGTTTATGTCTTTTGTAGCACAAGTGTAAAAGATAATGGAATCGCGTTATTTAGATTCACTAACCTGTTGAATGATGAAGCCGAATGTCTTCGTTTGATCTTCAGTCTTTCTTCAACTCTTCAACCAGTGATTCTAAATCCTACCAAAATCTTCCACAACCTAAAGCTAACCCTTACATGACTTCACCTAATTGTGTGTTGTTTAGCGGTCGAGTTTTGATCACTAAAGTTGACAACTAAGCTTGACATACCAACACTTAGTGAGGTTGACCGATCCATGCTCTAACAATCTCCCCCTTTGTCAATTTTAGTGACAAAAACTCTTTACATACATGAACGAGAAATTCAAACCTAAGTTCTACGCTTCGAGTTCTTCTACTTAGCTTGACAACACACCAATAGTACCTGCAGAATATGTTAGTCTGCAAACAAGGTATGTACTATTGAAAAATACTGATAACCAATACACTTACTCCCCCTTAGTGTAAGTTCGGATGTCTATCAATCTCCGACGTATTGTTATCACCTGTAGCACAACGCGAAAGTCTACAGTGCTAGTAACATCTAGTGTTACTCCCCCTTAGTTCATGCTTTCATTCATTTTTTTTAATATACGCGCAGGCATTTTTCTTCCCATATGACACTGCTTTGTCAAAGACCAAGCACTGACCGAAGTCAAGCTATCAATATTTCTCCCCCTTTTTGTCAAAAATAATTGTCAAAGGGTCTCGAAAATATCTGGGTACGAGATAAATGCTCAAGTTCAGAGAACTCGATTCAACATATAAGAATGATCGCAATTACACGGGTCAGCATTTCAACAAGTTACACAATATATATATATATATATATATGATAAGCTCAAGCAACCTGTCAGGAAATATAAAAGATATAATCAGATATAAATTATATTCCCTGTATATTCCACAACCACGCTCCACTAAAGATATATTCTATTAAGCACAAGTTCACAAAAGAACTCTCCCCTGTTGGTTGTCATTCCCTCGGACATGAAAACAACGGAACAGTCTCTACCAGAGAAACACTTAGACTTGGTTTTGGTTTCTCGAACACATCCGTAGTCATACTAGATTATACCAAAACCACTGATTTATGCGTATACTATAACTCCTAGTCAAAAAGACCCAAGGATATCAATAGTATTGTGACTAGCATAAAATCCATCTCCTCCTTACATAGTTATACTCATACCTGCAACACAATCGTTAGTACAAACATAACAGCCACAAACATAAGGAGGCCAATGATATCAAGATATTAAAACAATTATAGATCAGCTCCATAGGAGATAAAAGAATTATCTTGATAACCTGCAACAAATATTCATAATAGGTTCGGAAGTATTAAATCAATGTTGCGAAAACACACATTCACACTAATTTTTAATTTTTCAGTTTTTCGAATTTTTAATTCTTCGATACTTGAAAATGCAAAATCTCAATATTCAATTGTTCCCAGTAGTTTAGACAATCCATATTTTTTCGACAAAAGATATATTTATTAGAATTCATTAATGTGATATCAAGACAAGCATCTTTTCGAAATAAAACATGTGTATAATATTAATTTCGAAATTATCTTCATAATATATATTCTTCGATTAGAATTCTACAAATATCTCATTTGCATTAACACAAATAATATATTATTGATGAAAAATAGTCTAGAGTACCTATCACATTAATATTTGAGATATCCTGCTAGATTTACAATAATACTTAGTTAGATGCAAGGTGTATTTTTGCTAAATAAATTAACTAGGAAGGCACATAATTACTTATATTAAAATAGCACAAGAATTAAATCTCAAATATAATTCTATTTTCTAGTATATAATGTCAATTAAGACAAATATTTCATAGAAGGAAACAAAATCTAATCTAATGACTCTTAATTAGTCAAGGATGACCAAGTGGGTCAAAGGAACACCAAGCCTTAAGTGATGAAGGAAATACGTCCAAACATGTCCAAAAACACGTTTTCCATGTTTAGGTTTCGAAACCTAACTTTATGTTTGTTAGAATTCGGAACCTACTTTTCGTCGGCAAATACGAACATTGTTTTGCACATAACTTCTTCATTTTGTATCAGAATCAGGTGATTCTTGGCTCAATTGAATCGTCTCTTCAAGAGCTATACATTGAAGACAAGTATTATTGCCAACTACTTAACAATTATTCCTCCAAGCATTTATATTGTAATTACAGTAACTTCAATCATAAAATATATATCACAGAAACAAAACTCCAAGATAACAAAATAAATCAAAATACTTACAGTAACTTCATGGAACCTCTTCATGGAATATTCAACATAGTATGTGCTCAGTCACATGTGTTACCTCACCATCAAAGAGCACAGTTGGTGAGGATACACATTCCAACACAATCAAGTTGTGCTGACGGGAGCAATTTCTTGCTAACACCGAGTGACAGAACCAGAACTGTCTAATACTTGTGACTCATCACTAACCTTAGAACCTTGCTTCTTCTTCTTATTCTTCCTCCGTTTCTTGTTCAATTTCGATTTGGAGTCATCATTATCATGAGGAGCAGAACCTGAACACTCTTTTGAAAGTACCATGAACTTCTTAACACATTCAGTGACAGTTTTGGTGATGAACTGAGTAATGTCTTCCGAAAGATTCTTAGGGGACAAATTGGACATGGGTTTCGCAAACACTGGTCCTTCTTTTCTACCAACCCATGTAGAATTAGAAGAAGAATCATTTGAACAATTAACATTTTGGTTAACAAAAAAGTCATTCTTTCTCCAAGACGGTGCATTAGATCTTGTATTCGCTCTAGTAAAATCTCTGTTATAATATTGACGATTATAAACGGGATTCGACGAGCGATAATAACGATCTAAAGTACCGAAGGAAGCAGAAATATCTCTTTTACGAAATCTGCATCCTCTTTGAAAGTGACCTTTATTTCCACAATAAAAACAACATTTAGCGGCATAAGGAATGTGATGCTCATTTTTACGTTGTTGGGGTACTTCTTGCAATGGAGCTTGTTGAAACATGTTCTTTTCATCTTTAACACAGTGTTGAGATCTTTTAATATCAGAAGAAGCAGTCTCATTGATAATTTTCCTTGTATCATCCAGATGGACATAATTTTTGGCTTTAACAAACTTTTTCTCTTTGTTAGGAGCATATATTCCTTTATAGCCCAAATCTCGTGTATCCCGAAGATTTCTATTTGCTCATAATTTTGAGTTTAATTTGTTTGAGCTATTATATTCTTTTTCCAACCTTTTGATTTTTTCAAGGGCGGTATCAAGATTTTTTTTCAATTGATTTTCTCGAGAATGACTACTACTTGCTTCATCTTCAAGACATAATATCCGTTGAGAAAACTTAGCAAGTGATTCTCTAAGATTTTCACATTCAGCAGTCATCAAACTTACAGTTTCGTCACGATCTTGAATCATTTTTTGAAACGAAGTTTCTCTCTCGAGTCCATCTCTGATTTCAGATTCTTTTAACTCCAACTTGTTCTCCAAAGACTTTTTTTCTCCGATAATCAAACGTAACAGGTCAGCTGCCTTCGTGAGTTTTTTACCTTGCACATCAACCGCCTTCTCGAGTTTGTCGATTTTATCTTTAGAGTAATCAACAACCTTAAACCTATCTTGTGAATTGCTAACAGAACTTAAATCATTGTTCTTATTCATGTTTTTCTTATAGGTTGGATCGAGCCAAACACAGATTGTTAGATCTTAAGGTGTTTGCCTGCTCTGATACCAATTGAAAAGAAGAGGGTACCGAGTACACCACCAATCACCTATAAGTCAAACCTTGATCGGTTCCTATAATCAAGAACTCAAGAACAAGATCTCCTTTCAGATCTGATTGATTCACACGAGGGAGTCAATACAAGAATCCGAAAGACTATGTCAATCAACCAAGTACGATACTTTAATTATAAATGATAAATCAAATATAACACGGAAGTAAAGTAAAGTACACACAAGATTTTGTTAACGAGGAAACTACAAACTCGTAGAAAAACCCCGGGACCTAGTCCAGTTTTGAATACTCTTAAGAATTAAGCCGCCAACACACCTACTCTCAGACTTCGGACTAGCTGGTGCAGACAATATGACCCTGATACGACTATTAGTCACGATGATTTCCCCTCAGTATTCCTACGCCTCCAACCACAGCAAGGTGGTCACGCACATGTATTTCCCTACGCAAACAGACGTCCTTTACTGTCTTACGCAAGAGTTGCCTCACAGCCCGTCGCGAGGACTATCGCTACCCGATCTCCTATCAGACGATTACAACCTTAGTGGACAACAACCAAATAGCGGTAGGTCAAATCGCTAGATGATATCCTTGGTAACTAACAGATATTTCACCGAAGTTCTTTTACAACAAGAGCGAGGATATTGAGTTTACTTAGGCAATAAACACCTCGAGATATCGATCAAGGTTTCAAAACCTAAACTCCCGAAAGAGCAACCTTGTCGTCCCAGTTGGAATCAAGCAGATAGCTGTAGCAAGTACGATAAGATATATGACCGTGAAGAACAATGTACCTGCAAAGAACAAATCCAATAACAACGATCTTGATTCCACTCAATATCTATAGTTTAGGCACACAAACCGAAAGCGGCTTGCTGACAAATCCAGGTTAATAGATAAAGAGTATGTTCTAATCACAACGATCTTGAGTGGCCTTATATCAGAAGAGAAGGACCTTAGAATAAACAAGATCGCAAGGTTTAATAGACGTGATAGAACAGAACACAAGTACAATACAAAGAAGACTAGTAAACATAAACTAGTTTCCCGTAAGAGGTACTTCTAGGCTTCTCGATCCCTAGAGAAGACTTTCACGCAATTCTAGACCGAGAGTAAAAGCTCAAAGGTAACTGAAAAGAAAAGCGACAAACACAAGCTTTCAATTCCGAAGAAGAGCTTGGCCAGAGGGATAAAGCTTTCAGGAGAGATACCACTCCTATTTATATTGACTAAGGCTTAGCTTTGAAATGACGCAAACTTAATTTCGGAAATTCCACAAAGCACATTTACATATTAATTCTGAAATTCCCCATTTAGTCTCATAGCATTTAATTTGAACTAATACTCTAGCATTTTACATTTAAGAAGAATATATTCCACAAAGAAAATATATTTTCGAAAGATGTTTAGCCAAGAGCAATCAAAGCAAATAATATCTTAAGGTATATTTGGATATTTCTTTTAATTCCAAATATGGTGCTTACCAAATATGATCCCTGAGAAAGATCTCAATTCGAAAACGTGTCCTTAGTTTCGAAAATCTCCTTAGATATTATTACTTCCAAATGTCGTCACCAGCTTTAATAATGTCGACATTACTTCCTTGGTATTGCTGGGCTAACCAGACGAACCTAAGTGGAAGTGGGATCTGGTCCAACGTGGTTCAACGTTCCGCATAAACGTATCATAACAAACATGGACAAGCCTTGTGTGTTAAGCTTAATGTGAACACGTAGGTTCAGACATTCTGAATCACGCAAATAGATATACCATTGGAAGTACAGTGCGAGATTCCACGAGTAACTAGCAAAATGTTAAATCTCCTGAATTCTTGATTCCAATATAGATGTCACGTTAATGATATACAAGAATTCAAATCAAAACATCAAATGAATAATCAAATGAATATTTGATCGAGTAGTAAAATCATACGAAGATTTAATCACGTACAGTATTGATCCGAAATCATGTGTCTACTAACTAGAGCGACTAACCATATTTCAGATGATGACTCAATTCCTCTTAGTTGTACATTGAAGATGAAGAATATCAAACTTCAAACAGAATTTAATATGTGTCGTACTTGAGAGTCCATGTGGTCGAGAACCGTTTCAGCATCACACCTTTTTAGCCTCGACGCACAGGAATATATTTCCCGGTTCACATAAACCTTTAGGAAACCCCAGGGTCTTTTCGACCTTTTAGAACTCACATGGTCAAGACACATTGGCCTCGATTCTCAAATCAGTGTAAGCCAACAAACATAGTTACGAATCTGTGATATCTCATTGGTCACAATATTTAAGTTTCGGACCAATAGCTTATGAATACGAAAACCAGTTTTATGGTTTCAAAATCAACGTTTAGTTTTACCAAAACCTACATTGAGGTTTCGAACATTGAAAATTCATAAGAGATACACAAATATGGTTTCGGAATCCAGAAGTGAGATATGGCATACAAGATGTTCATATACAGAATCAAATGAATGATTCAGAACTTCAGAGTTCAGATCCAAACCATGGCGTCGTATTCGAATCTCAAAACAGCAGTATTTCGAGTCTACACAACATAAGTGTGAGTCATGATCTCTCTTACATTGGCTCATATAAATATATGCAATCAATCCGACAGAGCCAGACTAGGTAAGAAGAGACACAATACTGTGATGGATCAAATCTTATAGTACTACCGAGATAACATCACATTGCTATATCCAACTTGAAAAGGTTTTAGGAAAAACCTTTATATTAACTTAGAGGCGGAGAAGAAAAAAAAGATCTAAGAAATATGGAACGTCATAACTACGACACAAATACCGCAAGCGGTAAAGTAGAGTTATCTTAAGACACACTGATTACAAGTGATCAAGTCATAACGTAAAGCTCAAGCTGAGAGTTATGTTTATGTCTTTTGTAGCACAAGTGTAAAAGATAATGGAATCGCGTTATTTAGATTCACTAACCTGTTGAATGATGAAGTCGAATGTCTTCGTTTGATCTTCAGTCTTTCTTCAACTCTTCAACCAGTGATTCTAGATCCTACCAAAATCTTCCACAACCTAAAGCTAACTCTCACATGACTTCACCTAATTGTGTGTGGTTTAGCGGTCGAGTTTTGATCACTAAAGTTGACAACTAAGCTTGACATACCAACACTTAGTGAGGTTGACCGAGCCATGTTCTAACAAATCTTAATTGGAATTCTTTTAACATTTATCTGCCAAGTGGTTTGTTAGCTCTTAACCACTTCAAGACAGAAATCCAATGACCATGAGAACACCTTTATCTTATTGACTCATTGAGATTCGTTGGATTGACCACATAAGATATTTTTGTGATAAACCAAGTCCAACTAAGAGATAAGGAGTTAGATGTTTAACCCGTGCGAAAATCCCACATAATATTCACTCGGACGGTTCGTGAACCGTCAAACTGAATTCCGACCAAATACATCGAATTTGTGGTTCACGTACATGTACGTATACAGGTTAACGTTTTGGAACTCAGGATTAAAATCCGAAGTCACTGTTCACGAACTGGTTCGTGAACTGTCGTTACTCAGATTAGGGTTTAAACTGGATCCGTTGGAAGTTTTGGGCTGGGCCAGTACTTAGACGTGTGATACGCCCTCAGCTATAATCCATGGACTCTGCTCTAGAGTTCTCCTTTAGATTCATCCAGATTCCTACATGTGATTTGTAAGCAAACCATTACTATGGAAAATGTATTGCATCTATCTCATGTACCGTGTAAACTTAATATGATGGGAACACATACCAACATAACTCATGGTTACGTAGACAAGAGTACAAATCTCAATCGCTATTAGTATTGTTAGGGCATTGTCCGGTCAAACCCACTAGCGTTGGTATGTCAAGCTAGTTGTCAGTTTTAGGTGTCAAAACTCAATTCTTGATTTAGCCTACTAGAGTTTAGATTTCGGAATTGGGATATAGACAAAGTAGTAGAGACCTTGAAGACGAAGACTGTGAAGACAAAGAAGACATCAATTATTCTTCATCGACAAAAGGTTAGTAGGAGTTATGAATTTATGGAAATTCTTCTATTCTATTTTCTTTATTCTTTCGAAATATAGTCGACTACTTTAGTAGTGATAATAGCGATTGAGATCGTATTCTTGTCTAACTTGACCTTGTGTCATGACCAGTGTTTGTTCCCACAAATACTGTGAGTACAAGAATGAATGAGATAGATTCGGTGCCATGTGTCCATTACAATGGTTTGCTTGCAAATCGTTAGTTGGATATGGATGAATCTAAAGGAGTACTCTTGAGCAAAGAGTCCATGGATTACAGCTGAAGACGTACACACGTCTAAGTCCTGGTAAGCCCAGAACTTCCAGCGGAATCCAGAGTTGACGAAATCTGACAGGCGGACGTTTCACGAACCGGTTCGCAAACCAGAAACTCGGATTTCTTCTGAGTTCCAAAGTGACTGAACATTTCGCGAACCTGTAGGCGAACCCAATGTCGGTTACTTTGCTGGTGTCGGATTTAGTGGATATTCTTTCAGAATTTCACTTGAGTCAAACTCTAAACTCCTTTATCTCTTAGGTGGACTCGTATATCACATAAATATCTTTTGTGGTCCATCTAACGATCCTCAATGAGTCAATAAGATAAAGATTATCTCTGGTCTGTGGGATTCTATCTTGAAGTGTTTTTGAGTTGTTTTTACCTGGAAAAACAATGTACCGTCTCTGGGTACTTTCGTAGTGCCCGGAGATCAAAGTCGAACAAGACAAGCCTAAACCAAGGATGGTCGTTCCCGTCTTGCTTCGGTCACAAAGAGGATAGAGGTTGGTCTAGGGAGGGAAACAACGAAGAAACTTGAGATCAGGTTGAGGATGTGATTTGGGTGTAAGAGTTCAAGATCTCCGTCGTGAGGTCGACTGGAAATCTCCAAGGCTAGAAACGTGATTCGATTCTCAGGTGTGTTTTCTCTGAGGCTCTGATGTTCTGGTTGTTTCTGAACGTTCTGCCTTGGAAGATAGAGGAAGCCTCTATTTATAGTTCAAACTCACCCTGATCTCTCGACAGAGAAGGTGGAAGTCGTGGAAGAGTGGAGGACATGCGTTGGTTTCCGTAACTGCCTGAGTCGTGTAGAACATGCCCACTCACGCCATCTTCTCGTAACTGTCCACTATCTCCATCAGTTTCTTTCAACTGTCGTAGACCGCCAGACCAATACCTCTAAAGTTATCCCCCCGTGTGATGTTTTGATGTCTCGAGTGAGTGATACGCGGATATTGCGTAGTTGAGTTGAGTAGAGTAGAGTAGAGTTGTACGACTAATTGTCGTGACCAACATGAGTGTGGTGCCTCCGGGACACGAATATAGGAGTGGCCTTGGTTGTTGGCCAAGGACATAAGTGTTTAGTGTTTTAACCCAGAAGGCTGCGGCCTTGGTCTTTGGCCAAGGCCAGTTTGGAACGCGCTTTGGCGCTAGTTATGGTGGTGCCATGGCTCATGGCGCCACGTCCTTGGCCTTTGGCCAAGGCCAGCTTGTTGTAGCGCCATGGATTATGGCGCCACGGTCTTGGCCTTTGGCCAAGGCCTACTTGTTGTGGCGCCATAGAGTATGGCGCCACGGCCTTGGCCTATGGCCAAGGCCAGCCTGTTTGCGGCTGTATTCCTCGTTGCGGCCTTGGCCTTTTGGCCAAGGCTAAGTAGGTTTGTGGCGCCTTACGCCATGGCCTTGGCCTCTTGGCCAAGGCTGATTTTTGTGAATCCATGGTGGCTCATGGTTTGTGGTGCCATGCTATGTGGCGTTTATGGCTTTGGCATCTGGCCAAGGTCGACTTTGGGGCAACCTGTGCCTTAGTCGCGGTGTGAGTGCTTATGCTACAACACACTTGAGGTCCTGGCGTGTTTATCTATGTTATGCTAGACCATCCTGAACTTGGGATTAGATCCGCTTAAGCCTGTTTAGGATGGTGTATGCTTCTCAGAGAGCTCTGGACCGGCCTGGAGCTTCAATATTCCCGAGGTTTGCACCAAGACTCGTATGTTGAGTCGTATTTAAGAGGAAATCCATGAGGATACGTCTTTGTTGATTCTTCACCGTGTACCATCAAGCGACCTGGCTCTGAGCAGATCAATGGGTTTAATATGTTGGTGAGATTATTAGTATTGCTCTATGATATTACCCTCCCCACCGGAGTTATAAGAGAGAGCTCATAGAGAGTTTATTCGGCTCATGGAATGGGTTGCACTCTGAGCTATAGAGATGAGCTTGAATAGGCGATTGCCTTTAATAAGACATGGTTTCGAGAATGTTTTGACAATTTTGTCCCTCTCTCATTTTTTTCACCATCTACATGAGCTAACAAAACACTTGGCAGATAATGATAAAAAGAATTCCAATTGAGATTAATCTCTATTACTTGGTTATCAAGTTTATGGTTTCATTAAGTTGTGGGACAAGTAATTGATTGCTTTATTCCAAAGCAACCTATCTTATTGAATGCTATAAATAGAGGTGTCTATGGACAAATACCGCAAGCATCAAGCATACGTGAAGGTCCTTAGGGAAGGTAGCGTAAACTCTTTTCACTTTGGTGAACGCTTGTTGTGGTATAATCATCCTCTATAGGTTGCAGCTCCTCTGGGAACTCCCTACGACTATAAAAGACTTCTC